>JAMLFY010000026.1:158132-208756 GCA_030441495.1 Dalbergia oliveri
GCTAAATAAAGACCTTTCTCCTCACTACGATACTAAGGGTGTGCTTAAGTCAGATAACCTCTAATAATCAAAAAGCAAAAGAAGGCTATCATATCTACTACACGTGCATGGGTGCTCCAAGAGGTTCGGAGCTGGCTCTATCTCATGCTACTAGGAGGGAGGGAGGTACCCAATCCACTAGGCTAGCTCGTCGGATGCGGCAAGACGAGAGAGGGCGAGCATAAGCACCTCGCGGGGTTGGGTTCTTCTCCATGAGCAAGTGTGGCTCCTTTCATGAGCTGTGACGGTGGCTTCCCCGTCGCTACCAACCTCCATCCTCACAGGCGGTGGGGCGAACCCTTGGAGTAGATCTAGGTAAATCCCTCGAAGGGGTTCGACCATGAATCAGGATGGCAGGATGGCGATAGTGGCACGTAGACTGGGATGCCTCGGACAACTGAAGTGGCAGGGGAGTGCGTCGGTCTTCTTCTTCTCCTGGCGGGTGCGCTGAAGGCAAGGTCATTGGAGAATGGAGAAATAGTAGAGAACCTAAAGCTGGAAATCGGGTGTGCAAAGGACACCCCATGAAGATGAAAAGGCGAGAGGACAACGACCTACAAAATGGTACGTCTAGTGAGTAGTGCCGTAGTGCATCTCCTAGGTGGGAGCGTCAATGAAGATCACGAACGTGGCCATCGACCTCTAATGACGAGATGGAAAGAAGGAAGAAGGGATGAGAAACTTATACAAGAATCTCAAGGTTCTCACCTCCTAATATGTGTCATCATCTACGTCCTAAGGAACCTTGGGTTTCATTATGAAATTAGTGGGCAGGTGCATAGGGTTTATTTATTAGTTTCAAATACCATTACCCCAGGCCCATTTAATTTTAGTATGAATCTTAATGCATGAATGCAGCATACTAATTCATGGATGCATGTCAATGACATAAACAAGATATCATATAACCATATTGAATGAGCATAGCTTAACGAATACAATTTATTTCAATATTACTTATTCTTTTAGGTGACTTAAACTTTTATTCTCTCTTCCATGGGGCCACCCTAATACTCTCCCTTTTGAGAGTTCTAGGTTATTCGCTCATACCTAAACTAGTCGTCACTAGTCTATACTTATCCTCTTAATAAGCTAAATTCTCGACTCCATAGTGCGGGTTAGGGGCATAGGAACACCTTTCATAACCATTAATTCTTGGAGTCTAAAGGTCCTTTTTGGATCACCTCTCATAACCTTTAATTCAGGAGTCTAGAGGATCATGTCCACGTATCTTATGTCACCTTAATGTTAGCATGTTAATTTAGGGATGCAATGTAAGCATGTTATCATAACTTTAACATATATCATGCATCTCAACCAATCAATCATAACCTTATAATACCACTATATCTTCATATCATTTATTCACATATGCATTTACATCTTTTGCACATATTTAATAGGCATTTGATTAATCATCATCAAACAACGTAAACATGCTCCTACCAGTATGCAAAGCCAAGGACCCAGCTAATGCATATGCAATGCTTAACAATATATAAATATAAACAGCATACTAGGGAATTATCATCAATACATAAGCATATAGGGTCACCAATCCATTTCACCTTGCTTAAAACACACTTATATTCACATTTAGTTTGGTCATCGATTACCAGAATAAAAACTTGTTAGAAAAAAGGGCATCCTGATAATCGATTACCAGAACCAAAATTTTATTCTAGTAGTCGATACATGAACTGGTAATCGATTACAAAGGCCAAAACTGGTTCTGGCATGAAGAACATCCTTGGTAACCGATTACATAGTCTAGTAATCGATTAAGGCCAAAATCTTCCAAATGAGCATCCTGGTATTACATAGGCTGGCAATCGTTACCAAAATTCCCAGAATTAAAAATCAAAATTTTGACATCTTCCAAGTTACTCTTTCATCTCAAGATCATTTTAAAACACCTTTCTAACATTCCTTTGAAATCATTTTCACAAATCAAATCCAACATTGTACCATGACTAAAATACATCCAATAGCCATGATCAATGCTTCCATTTTAAGATACAAGGGCAAGTCTTTGAGCTCTAGGTATTTAAGTGATGACAAAATAATAAACATGCTATGCAAACCTCATTTTAGATCTTTGTCATTATTAGGTGGTGGCTTGAAACTTAAATATGATATGCAAGACTTGAAAAGTAAATATGAGAATGCAAGTTCATTTTTAAATCTTCAAGGTTTAGATGATGACTTAAAAATAAACATGAAATGCAAGGCTAGAATTGAAACATGGAAATGCAAGTCCATTTCTTTAGTCTTTTTAAGGTGATGAGTTGAAAATAGACATGATATGAAAGGCATTGAAACATAAACATGAGATGCAAGAGCTTGAAATATAAACATGATGCCAATCCATTTCTATTATCTTACTAGAGCTCATTTCAAGAATTTAAAGAATCAAAATCTTAACCTTAATCAATCTTAACAAATGGAAGTGAGCTTTAAAGTATTTTGACACCATGGTTCCAAGAACCTCATTTCTTAGACTCAACATTAAGCTCAAAGAACAACCAGCAATAACCCATTTTTCATACACTTTGTGAGACCAAAAATCAAGCCTTGAGCTCTAGCGGTCCAACACATGGTGGTTTCACAACCAAGCCTTAAGGAACCCTCATCATCAAGCTATGGCTTTGAACATTAAAGACAAAAAACCTTTCAAAGGAACCAATCAATATTTCATCTTCACTATTCTTTAAAGCTAACAAGATAAACCAAACTTGGGCTCTAGGTCAAGTAAATGATGGTTTCACAACCAACATCATGATTTCTCATAATCAAGCCATGGTTTCCCCTTATTCAATCAACAAGAACCGAAAATGAAAAGGAAGAAAAAGGAAAAACCAACTGAAATAGAACAAGAAGAAGAATAACAACAACAACAACCACAACAACAAACACTTTATCCATCATCAAAATTTGAAAAAGGAAGGATAAGAAATAGAAGGAAAACTCAAAACAAATCCCTACCAAGTTATTTTCTTTGGTTGAAAAAAGAAAGCTTAGATCTTGGAATGCGATGTTTGGGTGTTTGTGAGTTGAGGAAGGTTAAGAGTGGTATGGAAGAGGAAGAAGAGAAAGTTTGGTTTGAGAGAGAAGAGAGAATCCTTAGAGAATTTTTTGACACAAAGACTTGGCCAAAAAAATGTAGGTAGTAGAATGAGGGTGTTTGTGTGTTGAAAATGTTAAATATGAGGGTGTTTGAGGGGGAGGAGGCTGTGACCTTTGGCTGATTGGGAGGCAAGGATTTTTGCTTTTCATGTACGTTAGGATGTGTATTAAAGGTAGATTTGATTAAAGAGTGAGTTGGGGATTGGTAGTTGGGTGTTTAGGTTTGTAATCATGTGTTTAAGGCTTGCAAGACATGATTAAGAGTTGTCTTTCATGTTTAGTTTGAATTAAACTTCATTAGTTTGAAATTCAAACTCCAACATGTTTCCTTGAATTAAGGAATTAGAGAGAAAACAATATTTGGTTTGAAGTGACATAATGTCTTTGATTTAAGAAGAGGATTTGAGTTTCCTTAATCCATCTTAAGCCTCTAATAACCTTAGTTAATTATTTTTTAGATTCCAAATTAATAGATAAAATTAATTTATCTTTAATTAGAACCTAATATTGCCCATATTCCCATAATCGTTTATTATGCCTGTTACATACCAACAGGTAAAACGTAAATTCACACAAGGACTCTCAAGACCACCCAACTTTCCAAGACATCATGAAACTGTAACACCCTAAAAATTACTTAAAAATTAATTTGAGATTTATTAGTCATAATTTCAAAAATCTACCAGTTGGCATGATGGGGCCCACCAACCTGTCAAAAAAAAAAAATTTTGGCCAATGAATAGTAACCTTGCGGGCCCCACGCATGACGCTGAAAGTGAAATTATTCGCCAGGGTGCCCAAAATTAGGAAAACATGGGAATAAGGTTAGAAATAGGTGTGAATGATAATTTTATACTTAAAATTAATTTTCGGTAATATGGGTTAAATTGGGTACGGCGTTTATCGTCAGTGAGATTTTGGTGTACGGTTTTTAACACCAAAAGGTATTTCCATCACCACAAATGGATGATGTCCACCTACTAGGGACATGTGGAAGGCCAAGATTTAATCTTGGAATCTAAGATTAAATCTTAGCCATCCATTGTTGCTTTATTACATAAATAATGATATTTTTACTAAATATCTCCATTTCATTTATTAAAGCAAGCCTAGTCACCAACTTCTCCTCCAAGATAAGAGCAATTTCGGTCAGCAAGGGGAAGAAGAGAGCAGCCACCATTTTTGTCCTCAAGAGCTTGTTCTCAGTTCCAAGCCCAAAAACTCCAAGCTAAAGTTGTTGGATCATCAAAAGTTCTTCACTAAGCTTGTTCTACACCCAATTCCCTACAAATCTAACCGAAAAATCTCAATCACTCATCAATCCTTACCTTTCTCCCTCACACCTCACTGATATCAGAGGGGTTTGAAGTTGAATTGGGAGCTTTGGAGGAGAAGGAATCAAGTTTGGTTAATCTTGAAGCCAAGGAGCTAATGGGTTACTACAAGTAGGGTTTTTTATTGTCTTTTCTTGCCAATTTTTCTGTTCTATTTTGGGTTGATATATGTCCAAAATTTTTGATGAAATTGATTGATATTATGTTGATATTGATGTGTGAATTTTGGTGGTGGGTTTGGATGGTGTTAGAAAATGGTTTTATCAAAGTAAGTTTGGACTAAGTTGCTGGAAATTCTTTTCATGCAGGAATTGTTCACGAAATTTTTGGAATATTTTTGGGTGCTTTCATGAGCTATAAAAATTATATGTTGGAGTTAGCACCTTAAAATAACTACATGAATTTTCTTGGGTGTTAGTTTTAAGGTTTGATGCCTCAGAAAATCAGAAACCGAAATGGCAGATGTTGTCCTGATTGTTGAGACTGAGGCAGTAAACTTGTCTGAATTTATTACCATAGCAAATGATTGAAATAGCTCTTGAAATTTTTACATGAAGTTACTAATATATTGAAGTGTCATTGTGAATTTTATTGTGAATTAATTCAATCATTTGCTGGGGTTAAAAATTAGGGGAACTCGGTCTATTCTGGAATTGATGGCCCTGACCACTAAATTTGTACATTTTCCTGAGGTAGCTATAGAGCTCTTTTGTCCTGAAAATTTTACAAGTTATTGAAGTGTCATACAGAATTTTTGTGACTCTTGAAATGGCTGTTTGATATGATAATGAAATGTTGTGCTTAGGACAGGAACTCTACCCATTGTGCTGGAAATGGAACAATGCTTTGAATTGAGAATGTAATGGCACTTTGGCTTCTAGTATGACATGAGTATTTGATATTAAGTGTTTGGCCATGTGACTTATGACATGTAAATGCATGCTATGGATTTTAAAGATTGAAGTATGAGAAAAGAATAAGAATTTCATTGTGAATGATTGCCTATATGTGGCCTATGTATGCATTTGAGAAAAGAGAAAAGTATATGATGCCATTATAAGGATGTATAAATTTAAATTGTGCATGTTCTGACATATGGAAAAAATAGAAACAAGACTTAGATTGAATGAGGGAAGGCGAAAGTAGTAACTTCCCAAAATTTATTTTGAGTCGTAGACGTATCTGCTAGGAATAGATCTGTGGGATTCAAAATGGAAAAAAATGAAGTTCGATGACCACGTATAGGAATAAGCTCAGTCCTGAAGCAGTCTATTTCCCTTGTGTGGTGTGATCCACCATAAATACCCGTTGGGTATAAACGGATCTATTGTGGAATTGTCCATGAAAATTACCCGTTGGATAAACTAAGTCTTTCCTATGTCAATGAAAAGAAAAATGCATATTTATCTTCGTGGCCATAAGTGATACCATGTCACCTTGAGATAAATTCATTGCATGTATTATATGCTACTTATCTTATTTTGAAATGTCTGTTGGAATGTGATGAGATATATGCTTGAAGTGACGAAATGCTAAAAGCTACCCACTTCGGAAGGATGATTTTGGAACCTTAAAATGAACCTTTAGAATATATTGCATGATCACAGTTTTGAATAAACCGAAGTGGCTGGCGATGACGATGAAATTATGATTGTGATTGGGAGTTACCTGAGAATTTTAAATTCTCACCCCTATGTGTTTGTTTTAGTGTCGCCTCCAGGTTAAGCCAGAGGATGAGGATGCTACTATGCAAAGGAGTTTAGGATTGCTATAGTATAGTAGTTATTGTTTTATTCTCCATACTTAGTGAAATGAGTATATATGTAAATGTATTAGAAGACAATATGTACTAAAGTTCATAGAGGAGCTTCCTTATGTATTTTAGCTGTATGTTTAATAAACTTGATGTTTACTTGTAATATGTTTTAATAGAATTACGCTTAGTTATCTCGTACATAAATCGAGCTTGCTATAGATAATTAAGAGATCCGCAAATTAACAAGTAACAACTTTCGAGTATGATATCATAGCTTAAGAATGGGGTTATACTTGGAGGATGTTACAAAACTCCCTTTGTTATTGTATTCAAACTCCGGTAATGGCAGGTTTGTCCTCACTTAATCCCGCATTGGATTACCTTAGGGTAAATCGGTAATTTCACATATGGGAAAAAACCAGGAAAATGAGATTTTCATCTCTAACGTATCCATTACATATATAATCCATTCAAGCACTAGACTAACCCCTTGAAGATAGTTGAGATTGGCCGTCTCGATTTCCAGCAAATGACCTTAGATGGATTTTTGGTCACTCCACTGAAGGAAAATGGGAGTTACAATGTGCAAAATTACCAAATACCCTGAGATAGTTAACGTGGAATTAAGTGACGATTGAACTCAATCTCACTTGGGAATTGGAAATGTTAATTATAAGGGATGTATGATATCTGGAAAAGTCCGGGTGGTCCAGAGGAGTTTTTGAGTGAAAATTACTATTTTACCCTTAGCTAGTGTCAAATAAGCCTAATTAAGTAATTAAGGAAATATAAGCAATATTGGCTCTAATTAAAGATAAACTAATTTTATTTATTGATTTTGGACAAAATAATTATTTGAGATTAATTAAGGCCTAAGATTGCTTAGGGAAGTTTAAATCTCATTCTTGATCAAAAGTGCTTCAAGAGACCAAAAAGTAAAAAGTAAAGACAAAAGCATTTTCTCTCTTTTTCTTTTCCTAAAAATTAGGAAATATGTTGGTGTTTGAAATTCAAATTAATCAAGTTTAACCCACTAAGTATATAAGACCACTCCTTAAAATGTCTTAGAAGCCTTAA
This sequence comes from Dalbergia oliveri, assembly GCA_030441495.1. Lineage (NCBI taxonomy): Eukaryota > Viridiplantae > Streptophyta > Magnoliopsida > Fabales > Fabaceae > Dalbergia > Dalbergia oliveri. The sequence continues at coordinate 165,465 of JAMLFY010000026.1, forward strand.
ACACATGGTTACTAAGCCAAACACCTAATTACCATTCCTTAACCCTTTGCCTAATTAAATCTATCTCTAATTCAAGTCCTAACACACATGAAACACAAAATCTTTCCCCCAAAACCCCTTAGTGGCCAGCGGCCCCTACCTCCTCTTTCTCTTATATTTTGATTTTTCAACACTCATACACTCACAAAAACTCTCATTTCTTATCATTCACTTTTTGGCCAAAACTTGCCAACCAAGTTGTGTAAAAAAATAGTCTTATTCTCTCTAACCTCAAGTTCTCTCTTCCTCTTCTCCTCATCTTCAAGAACCACCATTCTTAACCTCCATCAAGCTCTCAACCTCAAACCAACACATCTCCACCATAGATAAACTCCAAAACACCTAACCTTTCCATTCCCAAACACAAGAACACAAGAAAAATCCTCCCTCCATATTATTTTCCTTTGGTTGAAATCATTTGGCATCAAGAGAAGGTTTTTCTTCTTTCACTCTTGTAAACAAGAAACACTCTTGGTAGGGATTTTGTTTTATGTTCTTTCTCTTATTCTTCTTTTTCTTTTTAGTTTTGATGTTTGGTTAATGGTAAGACCATAGCTTGATGATGAGGGTCTTGATGTTGGTTGTGAAACCATCATATATTTGACCTCTAAAGCTCAAGGCTTGATTTTTGGTTTCAAAAGAATACGAGAAATAGAATGCTTGTTGGTTTTCTTTGGTTATTGTCCTTTCAGCTTGATGATGGGTCCAAGAATGAGGTTCTTGGAACCATGGTGTTGAGCGACTCTAAAGCTCACTTCCATTTTGTTAAGATTAATGGGGTTAAAAGTTTTATTCTTTAAAGTCTTGAGTCTAAGTTCTAACAAGATATAAAAATGGACTTGAATCCATGTTTATGTTTCAAGTTATTGCATTTCATGTTTAAATTTCAAGTCTTGCATATCATATTTATATTTCAAGTTATCACCTTAAATCTTGAAGACTTAAAAATGGACTTGCATTTTCATGTTTATATTTTAAGTTATCACCTAAACCCTAAAGATTTTTAAAAATAAACTTGCATTCCAATATTATATTTCAAGTCTTGCACATCATATTTATATTTCCAAGTCATCACCTTAAAATGATAAAGATTAAAAAATGAGATTACATAGCATGTTTATGATTCTAATCATCACCTAAGTCTCTAAAGCTCAAGACTTGCCCTTCGTCTTACATGGAAATTTTGATCATGGACACACATTTATATATATATTTCTGCCATGTCCAAGTGTTGGGTTTGAAGTTCGTTTTATCTTATTTTAAGACTAGGATCTTGTATCTTGAGTGTTCAAAGGAATTTTGAAAGAGATATAGACTATAAAGGAGCAAAAATATGATTTTAAATAAATAAAAACCTTATTTATGGAACTTTAATTTTTGCTACTGATTGAAATGGAAATAATTATTCTTTAAGAGGGACAAAATATTTCATGTGTTTTAGGTATCTTAGAATAGTTTTTGAGAAAAACTAGTAACAGAAAATTTTAAAAATGCAATTTATAAGCTATTTTGTAATTTTAATTTTGGGAATCGTCATTATATTCACTACTATTCATATAGTTAAAAATATGTTAAAAATTGTTTCATATACCTTAGATGTCTTAGAATGACTTTTGGGAAAAACTAGTAATTGGAAAAGAGTCAAAAATGTAATTTTCCAAAGCTTTTGAAATTTTAAGAGTAAACACCCAAATTGACCCCTAACAATTTCATTGATAGATAAATTGATCTCCTAACAATTATAAACACCCAAATTGGTCCCTCATAATTGTTAAATAGGACACTATAGGTCCTGACCATCTGTCAATGTTAAGCAGGAAGGAAAAAGCTGAAGCTGAAAAGGAAAACTTCTTAAGAGGTAAAAAGAGCTAAGCAAGGACTATGTGGAGTTCAACTAGGCTAGTTTGGCTGGTGGCCATAGATAGGTATGTGATGGAGCTCAGCCCCTTGTCGAAGCTCCGCCTCTTCAACCAAGCTCGCCTCTCTTGGCAGAGCTCATTTCCTCTCACAAGATCATTTTCATCTCACCTCTAAAGCTTAACATGCCGGTAAGGACCTATAGTGTCCTATTTTAGATTGTGAGGGACCAATTGGGGTGTTTACAATTGTTAGGGATTAATTAGTCCATCAAGAATTGTTCAGGGACCAATTTGGATGTTTACTCAAATTTTAATTTTCTGGTAATATTCATTATTGTTCATTACTAAGGTCCTTCATATGCATAAAAATTATTAACAAGTATTGTAAAAATTATTTTTAGCATTTTAGAAAAAAAAACTAGTAATTGGAAAAGGAAAAAAATGTAATTTCCTTAAGCTTATGAAATAGTAATTTGGGCATGTTCACTCCTCCAACATTGTCATCCACGTGGTTACCGTTCACATACATAAAATTCATTAATAATTGTTGTAAAAATTATTTTTGGTGCCTTCCTGATTAAAAGAATAATTACAAGTGTTAGTTTTGACCATTTTGCAAAATGTGAAAAGTTGTGCTTTAAACTATCATTATGGAATTTTTGCCAAATGGATTTAATTAAGTCAGTAATGATTTTGGATGTTTTCATGTATTTAAAATACCATTTATGATGTTTATAAAAAGTTTTAGAAGCATTGGCACTTGCTAAGTGTCAAGAATGAGAAACTTTGCACTTAGAACCCTAAAATCTAACAAAATTTGGCCAATGGCCCAAAATGGTTTTTATGATGAATTTAAATGATTTCTAAGTGGTATGGGCCTCTTAAGAGTGTAAATTAATTTTAAGGATCATTACTTTGAGAAAATGTGTTGAAAGGGGAAATTTAAGTTGAACCACAAACTCTTAGAAGTTGTAGTTTTGACCCCTTTTGGGACTAAAGAGTAATTATTAACAACTTTATGATATATTGATCTGATTGATATGTTATGAAGGCTATGTTCAAATGTTTTGGTTGGAAATTATATGACTTGAAATAATTGTGCAAGATTATGTATTGATGGCTATGCATTGCTTGATTCTTGAATTATGCGAGTAATGTTTTTTATTATGTTGGTTATATCCTATTGAACATGACATATGCATTAGCGAGTCCCCTTGATATCGAAACATGCTAGGTAGGAGCATGTTTACTTTTTATGAGATAATGATGATAACATGCTTATGGATATATGCAAAGAATGTGATACATGCTTATGCGATCAATTACATGATGATTTGTGACATGTTGTGATTGTGAATGAATGATTGAGATGCATGATTGATGTGTTCTATGGCATGAAACAAATTTGGGGAAGCTCCATTCCGGCCATTATGGTTTGGATTTCCACCAAATTTGTGAACTTAGAAAAATTATGAAGTTATGAGAGACCATTTAACCTTAGTGTAAGCCCGATATTACATTGATTGGTAATCGTTACACACTTTCACTTAATTTTGCAAATTCTTCTGCCATTCTCATCCACTTTTCTTTTTGACCCGATATTTCTTTAAGATCATTAATAGGACATGATGTCTTGTAACTCCTTTGGAATATATGTGTAGTAACCCACGTATAACATTGGTAAACAACAAAATTCTCTTGCCATTCCTATAAGGATTTTGACCATGAAACTTTTAGGCAAGGAATCAGTCAATTTCCTGTAAGATCTATGAAACCATCAATATTTGGAAATAAGACAGTTCCATAAATAGTGAGGGTCAAAATATTTGAAAAGTGTAAATCTTCGAGCTAAGCACTACATGTGCTCCTTCAAGTAATCTTTTGTGAATCCTTTGGTCCCATTTCTACACTTTTGGGCTTCATGCAAATCTCTTACATTTACCTTTAGGACATTTGCTATAGTGTTCAAAGAAGCATAATGTCCTTGATAGTTGTAAGGTTTTTCTCCTTCTAGTGGTAACCCCAGGATTCGTTCAAATTCTTCAAGGGTTGGTGCCAATTGGAAATCTTGAAAGGTAAATCATCAGAGAGGGGATCATAATACTATACTAGTGTTGTGATTGCCTCTACTTGTACTTCCACCTCTAATAGGCTCAAGACTTTTCCATATTTTTTGGTAAGAGAAAGACGTTAGGTACTTTCGGACGCTGACCAAGGATCTCAGGCCTCTGTGAAGTTTCTTGGCTTTAAGATGTAAAGTCTTTTTCAATTTCTCTTCATAATTATTTGATCTCATGTTTGTTTCCATTTTTCTAAAGACACTCACAACAAGACTTGATATAGTCTCTAACAAACCGTTAAACAAGAAGAAAAAGTGATTTTTTTTTACACAAAAAAGAACAATAAACATTTTAAGCATGTTAAAGAACTTATGTACAAAGAAAGTAAGTTGAAGAAGAAGTATACTCCATTGTGTCCTATTTGAGGTGAACTATGGGGCTATCCTATGGTCTCATAGGCTTTCTACTTTGTGAAAACTCTTATCAAGTGGATCTATGAGTTTAAGATTCTCCTTTAAGAGCTAAGAGCTCTTTTCGAAATGTTATCCAGAGGCAGGTGAACGCTAGGTGTAGCACATTCGAAGAGTAACACTTATACGAGATTTTACAATAACCAAAAAGGACGTACATCCATATGGCTCCTGCTACACAACCTCTTAGCTATCTCAAGTTGCACTTAACCCGAGTATAGGGCCCACTTGTATGTGATTAATGTGTCAGTCGTGTGTGAAGAGAGCATACAAACCTGAAATCCTAACCCTGCCATGACAATCTGGAAATAAACAATACAAAATAAAAGTCCTCTACCCTAGGGTTGTCATAAATAAATAAATAAATAACAAAAAACTGTATAAACATAATGGCAATATATTCTAACATAAAAAAAGCAATAAACGTTAAAGAAAAAAGAAAAAATGGGTGCAAAACAGACAATATAAAATAAAAGTCGTTTACCCTAGGGTTGTCATAAAGAAGCAAAATAAAATAATGGGCTAACAAGCACAATGGCAACATACTTTAACACAAAAATAAAATAAAAATAAAAAGAGAGAAAATAAAGTAAAAAGAAAAAGGAGAGGTTATAATAATATGCACAATCAATTATGTAGGCTTGACTCTAATTGCTTCCCAGTCTGAGTCGCCATCTGCCACGCCGGGATCACGATGGACGTGAAAAGAATTTGTTAAAATTGGAGTCGCCACCAAGTTTATTTAAATTGGGAAAATGTGGGAAAACCCATTTTATTCTAAAAGAAATGATCTTTGAAACCAAGATTTGAGTTTGGAAGTCGATTATCCATAGGGAAAGGGTAAGAACTTAATCCTTAGCACCCTTAATACACCCGCCCCTTAGACGATACCTTTAATTGATTTGTGCAAATTATTAATAACCTTTCAAAATATTTATTTTATTATTATTTTTTATTTATAAGAAAATTAAAAAATATTTTTAGGAAATTATGGAATATCAAATCGTCACAATTCAAATGTCTAAATTAAGTTAAAGTTTATCCTAAATTAACATCTTTATCCAAAATAAAATATTTCCTAAAGAAATAAAAATTAAATGAAAATAAATATCTCATATAAAAAAAATTCATTAGCAAAAATTTATTTACAATTAAGACAAAGATTAAAAAAATTAAATTTTGGCTTCACAGGTTGCTACTCCTCGTATCCCTTGGCAATGTGAATCAAAGTCACGTAGTTTTCAGAAAATAATTGTGGGTTGGTTGATTTTATTTTGAAAAAGAATTTTAGTATATAAATGTCAAACTAAAACATTTTTAAGGCATAGAATTAATAAGCGTACGGCTAAACTAATCTTATTCTAAAATGAAGATTATTGATCATTTAAAAATTTCCTTTTTTTGGTTAACAAAAAAAAATCAATGTTGGGCTTTGAACTAGCAAGACTAGCCCAATATCTTGTTAACACAAACTAAATGGCAAAAAAAAAAAAGAACAAACATCATGTAAAAATAAAAAGAAATCAGGAATTGACAAAAATAAAGCAACATTCTCATGACTTGAAAGAGGGCTTGGTTTTGATATTGTCTGACTTTTTTTGAAACAGAGATACAAAGATTAGGGTACAAGAGAGAAAGGGGGGTTTCAGTTGAAGTGGATGCATATGAGGAAGAGGAGCCGGCCATGGAGAGGAAGAAGAGAGAGCCACACGGCTGGGATAGAGGAAGAAGGAAGAAGGAGGCCACGAGGCTTGGGCAAGCAGGGACTCCGATGATGGAGGGAAGGTGTGGCCTAGGTTGCGGGGCCGCGCAAGGAGAAAGGAAGCAGTGCCATGACATCCACAATTATTTTCTGGTGGTTGGGCTGTACAAGCTGTATAGGAGGAAGGTAGATAAGGGGGGAGGATTTGGGTGGAAGAGGAAGAGGAAAGGAAGCCAGGAACTTTCATGTAACACCTTAATAATGAACTCAACATGCCTAGGACATATTCTAGTTGATTATTAGATATTAGTCTTTGTTTTAGTTTCTTATATCATACTTGAAAATACTTAATGAAAATATAAGCCAATTTTTTTTTTTTTTTTGAAAACATAGACATAAACAAAACTGTGCCGTACATAACATAAGCGATTGTCAACGAAAGCGTAACATGTAAAAGAATCACATAGACAGAAACATTAGATAGGCTCTATAAAAGATCATCCATTAGCACACCATAATTAAACATATCATAATCTACCCACCCATGGAAGTGAGTTAAGTTTAGAACATCATAGAAAGAAAATACATAGGAAAGGAAAATACAAAGGAAAACATGCCTACCTAATGCACCTAAGATAGATAACCTCTATAAAAAAAAGAAGGTTATCCTAAGCTAGTAGTGTGTATGCACTAAAAACTCTCCAAGAGATCTACGGCGTTGGCCCTGAAGGGCGGAATATAACCGATCCATGGCGAAACTCATCGGGAGGGGGCACACGAGATGGCTGAACATGGGCTCCACCGAGGCGCATGGATGGCCTCCGTGCCAACCTCGGCGGGTGACTGTCCTTTCACTACCCTCTCATTCTGTGGGGGAGTAAGGGCAGAGCTTCGAAGTATACGTGGGTAGGCGAGCCCTCCGATAGGTTAGTCTCCCAATGCCTTGAGCGAGGAACATAATGAGGGAAATCACGAATGGTAGACACTGTATACGTGCAAAGGATCCTCTCGTTGTGCATACGCTTATGATCAAAAACCATGTCATCGCCATATGGGGAGGTCGGATGGAGACTTAGCTAGGAACAGTGTTGCAAATGGGCATCCCAAAACATAAAGACTCTGACGGAGCACATTCCTCGAAAATGGAAGATTTTATGCTCGAGTTAAACGAACCTCCAAGTGGGGGTGTCAATGAAGAGGATGAATGTCCCCATCAACCTAAGACATGATGGAAAGGAAGAAAGAGGGAGTGAGAATCTTACTAAAGAATTCAGGAGGCTATCCTCCTATCTAAGTGACATCATCAATGTCTTAAGGACCTAAGTTTTATTATGAAATAGTGAGTATACAAAGATTCATTTACTAAGTTCTAAAACATCAATTATCGAGGCCCATCCATTTTATCATGCATCTTGTAATGAATGCATCATACTTTATTATAATATGCAACACTTAACCTTATAGCATACATCTAACTTCATAGCAAACATAATATGTATAGAACATGACTCATGAATAACATTCTTTGGTCTTACTTGGTGACTTAAATTTAGTTCCCTTTCACTTTGGGGTCACTTTATAACTCTTCCTTTTGAGAGTACTTCTAGGTTATGAGCTCATACCTCACTAGTCGTCACTAGCGTATATTTATCCTTTAATAAGTTAAAGTCCCAACTTAGTAGACGGGTTAGGGCAAGAATCACCTTTTCATCACCTACAGTTTGATGAGTCCAAAGGATCATTTTCTTATATTTCTAAGTCACCTTAAGTCTTAGCATGTTATATCAAGATGCAATACATAATTCATAATTATCATAGCTTTTCATCTATTTCTTGCATAGGTATACCCCAATGTTTCCAAAAAAACTATAACATGCAAATGATGGATCCTATCTCCAGAGATCAAGTACTCACATAACATCAAATATCACATGAATTCATCATCTCATCAAAGAATTCATCATCTCAATCAACACATAAATATTCCCTTAAATAGCCAAACCCTAAATCGGGTAACTCTAATTGTCAAATTATTTCCTTATGTATCTAAGGGATTTATTATCATCATTACCACTAATTATTTAGCTCAAGAACATCATCAATCAACGTTGAACAACATAGGCATAAAAAGGTTTCAATGATTTACTGCTATAAGTTGCATTTTACACCCTTTCTCATTCCTGGCTTTTCCTATAATATTAAAGTCAATTCCTAAACCATTTATAAGTCATTCATACTTAAGTAAACATGGTACAACCTGATTTTTACAAAGTTTAAAGGTGCTGGAATAGAATGCATAATTCTTTTCTTAGGAGTTCTAGAAATCTTGTTTTCAATTCTTTTTAGCTACTAGGCTTGCCCAAAGTGCCAAGAACAATTATCACATCAAGTAGCAAGGTATTTAACACATTTAAAGCATCTAAAATAGAATTAAAGGTGCTTGAAAATTAGAAAAAACGAAAAGTAACAAGTTTTACCTTTCTAGTTAGAGTACAAATGACCAAAATGCCCTGAGGTCATTACCCGAAATTCGAGGACAGTTGGGCAACCCTCGAATGGGTGAACTCGATGTTTGAAGGGGATTATGCTGTTATGGATGATATCCGAGGAGGAACCTCGTTTTCTAAACTTCGGCTCAAAATGACCAAAATACCCTCCTGTCTACACGGGTAAAAGGTGCCGTTTGAGCCCGAAACTTTTCCAGGAAGTTTAGAATGATGTTTATGAGCAATGTTTGATGTTTAGTTGCCAGAAGGTCCCGGGCAGTTTTAGTGCAAAATTACCATTTTGCCCCTAGAACAGTGTCCATGAGCCTAATGACGCAATTAAGCAAACCTAAGCAATATTAGGCTCTAATCGAAGATTAATTTATTTCGATAATTAATCTAGAGTCAAAATGATTTATTAAGGTTAATTAGAACCTAAGATTGCTTAGATAAACTCTAATTGTATTCTTTAAATTCAAGATTTCTAGTCATGGAATCTTGAATAGTGTTTTCTCTCTCCAATTCCTTAAATTAAGGAATTGAGCCATACCTCATTTGACCAAAAGAATTATTTTAAATTACTAATCTAATAAGATCACCCTCCTAATCAAGTCTTGAACCACCTCAATTAACCATTTTCTCACCTAAACGCTTGCTTACAAACTCCTAATCAAAAAGCCTAATCATAGAAACACTTAAACACATCCTTAAACCACAATTACATGAACAAAAATCCCTTCCCCTTGGCTGAATGAGGCCGAAATCTGTCCCCAAATGGTGCCACATGTTGAGTTGTGATGCACTCCAAGCCCATGCCTTAGGCCATACCTTGCCCATGCTTCCAACCATGCTTGCCATGCCTAAGCCCATGCTTTTGTAAGAGATATTTTCCTCCTCCCTTGACCTTGAAAAGTCATCAGCCATTCCCTCCCCAAATCAGCCAACATGTCTCATTTTTCTATAAATACCAAGCCTTGATGAACCTTGTCACACTTTGGTTCACTTGGTAAGTTCACACTTCTTGCAAATTCTCTCATTCCTCTCAAATTCCCTCAACTTGGCTGATTTCTTCCTCAAGACTCCAAAAGGATTTCCTTCTCCTTCCATCTAGAAAACAAAGCTTTCTTACATCTCTTCAAGACTTCTTAAGGTAGGGGTTAAGTTTTGATGATTTTTGTTTGTGTTCTTCAAGAAAGTTCTAGTTTTTCTCTTGGTTTCAAACTCCTTTCCCTTCCCTTTCTTTTTCGGCCAAGAGGCCTTTTTACAAAAAGAATGTGAGCTTGATGATGAGGTTTCAAGATAATGACTTGTTGTTGTCATGTGAGAAACCTCTAAAGCTTGAAACAACTTGGTCTTGGACCATACATGCTTGGATTTCCTTTCTTTTCTTGGCTTAAGTTTTGGTTTTCCTCTTCCTCTTTCCTTTAAGGATTTCAGTTTTCTTCTTTGGATTTGAACAAAGTTTGTAAAATATGTCTAGTAGATCACAAAAGTTTTGTTAAGAAAGTTAATCTCATGATTTCAAAGAGCTCTAAGCTTACCCTTGCCAACCTTAAAGTTGGTCGGCCGTTCTAGAATCCGCTAGATTGAAGCCTATGAGCAATAAAATAAAGAATATGACTTAGTTCTTGTAGTTTTGTTTAGACAAAGTGATGAACTTTGGGTCCATTTCCTTAAGCTTGATGATGAGTTCAAACCTTAAGATTTCTCTTGAAGTCTAGGTGCTAAGAACTCTAAAGCTTGCCTTATGATACATAATGGGTTGAGGTTTATGTTCCTCTAAAAGTCTTGCAAGAGCTCTAGCTAAGATAAAAACAAGATGCATTCATGTTTAAATTTATGTCTTGCATCTCATGTTTATTTTGATGCTATCACTAATTTCACAAGAGTAAATGAATGAACTTGCATTACCATATTTAAATTCCCAAGCTTGCATTTCATGTTTATATTTCAAGTCATCACTTAATCCTTAAAGATAATAATGAAGTTGCATCTCATATTTATTTTATGCTCTCACTTTACTTTCTAATGAAGAGTAAAATAAAGTGCATGGCATGTTTAAGATTTTGTCATCACCTAAATACTCTAGAGCTCAAAGACTTGCCCTAAGTATCCTAAAAAGGAAACTCCATTCAAAAAGAAATGGATGAGTTTTGGTATGAACCAACAATGGTTTGATTTTGTAAAATACATGAATAATTTCAAGGAAATGTTGGAAAACTGTTTTATGAGGTCTCAAGATGTTTAAAATAGTTTGGAATGTGTCAAAATCATGTTTTCTCAATTTTCGAGGTTCTGGTAATCGATTACCACCCATGTAATCGATTACCAGGGGTTTTAGGACTTTTGGTTTGGTAATCGATTACCAAGGCAGTGTAATCGATTACTACGGCTTTTTCATGCCCAGAACCTTTTGGAAACCCTGGAATCGATTACATTATAGTGTAATCGATTACCATATGTTCTTTACTTTTGAAAAGATTTAACCCTAAGTAATCGACCGTCGTATGTAATCGATTACCCTATGTTCTTTACTTTTCAAAATATTTAACCCTAGTAATCGATTACCATTATGTGTAATCGATTACCCGTTGTTTGAAAACCCAGAATGAATTGAGCTCCTGGTAATCGATTACTAGGAACATGTAATCGATTACCAGAACACCTTTTGTTTCAGAAACATTCCAAGAGAAAACTAGTAACTTATATGCATTTCAACCCAAGAGATTATGTGATCTTATGGGTTCATGATTTCGGTTCTATGTTTGGCTACTGTATAAATGCTGTTCTAAGGTGTTAAATGTGTAAAATTATGTTGAGTGAAGCAAGGATCGATTTAGAGAAGCTAGTAAAGAATAAGTAACTTAAAAGGGATTTGAGATGAGAATTCTAGAACACCTTAATACAAAGAAGTGCAAATCTGTTCTAGCATGATTAATTCAGGGATAAATGATTCATAATTAGTAAGACATGTACAAGATCCCTTCATAAATGATTAGGTGCTAATTTCTAAGTATAAGATGATGATAAGAGATCTAAGTGGTTTATAACTTAGAGAACATGCCTAGGAATCCCTCATAATTGATCTAAGAATTAATTATGGAGCCTTAGGCGAAGATGGATCTTAAAAGGGTCGCGAATGGAGATTCTAGAGCCCCTTAAGCAAATGATATATTTTTCCTTTTATGTTAAGTGCTGAGTGGAATCTTGGTGAGTTCAAATCTTAGAGGAAAAGTTTAAGTGCCAACCCCTTGAGGGTAATAATAATGCAAATACAAGTTTAAAGCCCGTAAGGGTCAAAGCATAAGATACTATGAGATAGGTGGACGAGAGAGTATGATTATGATGATGAACCTCGTGCACACTTATGATGATGTGATTATGTTAGTTCCTTGAGCATGAAACTTTATGTGCATAATTTGATGAAATGTTGTGTTTGAGATGCATAATGTTTCAAAGATATGAATGAAATTGAGAAATATGCTCATGTGAACTAGAAAGTTATGGCAATGAGAAAGTTCCATGAAAATGATGCATGTGACTGAAATTATGTGGCATGACTCAAATTTGAGGAAATTCGGAGAGTAGCTGTTATGCCGCGAATTTCCGTCAAATTTGAGGGACAAAAGAAAGTTTTTGAGAAATATGAAGTTTAAAGTTATATGCAGAGACGCATTTCTCCTCTAGGAGGAAAGTAAACGTGGGGGTATGGACGTGAGCCATCCGAAGCGGACAAAGTCGCTGCTTAACCAGTCGATGCGTTTCGAAGAATGAAAGTATATGATGTTTAAGGTGACACAGAGACGTACTTCTTCCTGAGGAAAACGTGAGGGCATAGACATTCCCAAAGCGGACAAAGTCGCGGGTCGATGCGTTTCGAAGAAGAAAGTCCCATGATGGGTGATCCTTAGGCCCCTACCCGTACTCTGGGATTATGATGATTATGATTATGTTTATGATTCGCTTATCAAGAGGATAAGTAAGAACTAGTGACGACTAGTTAAGGTATGAGCTCATAGCCTAGTTTAAGGGTGCGGTTACTATATTATTGGTGTCACAAGTATGAGAAAAGGAAAGATGTTCAAAGAAAAGTTTCATGCCACTCAAATGTTGTTTGAATTATTGTTTGATTTACCTAAAGTGCTACCATGCATCCATGAAACATTATGTTGCATACATGCATTAAGAATCATTATAAAAGACATGGACCTTGGACAACAACCTTTGTGAAAACCTCATAATGAACCTATGCATGCTCAACCTTTTCATAATAAACCCAAGGTTCCTGGGACGTAAACGATGACACTAGGATAGAGGACTTCCTCCTGAGATTCTTTAGTAAGAATTCTCACCTCTCTTTCTTTCCGTTACGTCTTCAATATCGATGGCGTCGTTCGTGATTTTCATTGACCCGCCTACATGGGAGGTGCACTATGACCCCGAGCATCAGTCCTACCACTTCAAGGGTCATTGCGAGGTGCGCGTTTTTGCATACGTGGGACGCCCTTTGCTTTCCCCGTCTCCAGCTATCGCTTCGATCCGACTTCACCCTTTGGCGACGACCTGATCTTTGAGAGGACACGACCCGAGATGAGCAGACCCGTCGTGCCCAACCTTCCTCGTCGGAGGCACGCGGATATCCTGAGTATGTTCCCCGTTCTGATCAGAGGCTGATCCTTTGAGGGCTCTTCCCTTCGTTCCTATGGGTCACGGAGGAGGTAGTGAGGACACGGACCCAGCGGAGGCATGCGAGGCGCGTCGACAGCCGGAGAGGCGACCACGACGCGGAGGCCATGCTGTCCCTCGATTCCCATGCCTAGATCTCCGCTTCGTTGGGCTACATTCGAGGAGCTTCGTCAGTCGCGGGCTACATCTCCCCAACGAGGATCGGCGTCACCAGGTAGGCTTGGAGTGGGAGGGTAGTGATAGTTGGGTGTTTATCTTTTGGGATTATTACCATGTATTTGTCTTTATGTTTCCCATTGTCCTGCAAGCTCTCCCACTAGTACGGGTAAGACTTTATGTTTCTGTTATATTTCTGTTGTGATGTACTAAACTATATTATCTAATGTAATGAGGAATGATGTTTATGATGGATGTGTTCTTTAATGCTTATATTCTGTATGTTTTATTTATTCTTCCGCTTCACGTTGTTTATGTTACGCGCAAAGGCTCGCACTTTGTTTTATATAAATCATTTCAAAAAAAATTTACCGTATTTTCGCTAAGTATTTTATAAATGAATTTAAAGAGAAGTAATAACTAATAATTAGTCTTGATACGTCCTAGGCGTATTGGGGTTAAATATTAGGGTGTTACATTATGGTATTCAAGAGTTTCGATTCTCACGGAGCCTAGAGATTGGGACTGACCATGTTAGAAGCATGTTACGTTAGTATGTCATGTGTAGTGCTTAGCTATTAGAGATAAGCTATAGGATAGGCATTCATGACCTTGTTCTGTTGTCTGTGCCATGGTAACTAGCTCATTTAGTTTGGAATGTTGAGCCTGATCACCTCGGTATTTGTTGACTTGTGTGCTTAGGGACCAATGGCACCCCGCAGACGGAGTGGGAATGCGACGCCGGTGAACGAGAGATGAGGTGAGCCTCCTACGCGAAATGGCTAGGGCGATGGAACGCATGTTCGACCGCATAAATCAGACCAAGGGACGCTGCTCAAGGTCCCCTGCTGGAAGTTCTGGAACAAGCCCGTTTGGGGAGTTCCGCAAGGCTAATCCCCCAACCTTTCGTGGAGCCTGAACCAGGACAAGGCTGATGAGTGGATCAAGAACATGGAAAAGATCTACTCGTGGTTACCTGTCGAGGAGCAGAAAGTCACCTTGCTGCCTACATGATGGAAGCCGGCAAGCTAGATTTTTGGTGGACCGGCACCACCGAAGGTGCTAGAAGCTACGGCGCAGCCATCAATGGGAGCTGTTAAGACGTACTTCTATGAGAAGTATTTCCAAAGTAGTGAGACGCCAAGGACATTGAGTTCATGCAGTTGGTCCAAGGTGGAATGTCTCGCCCAGTACACGGCGAAATTTGAAGAGTTGATCAGTTCACGGGGTTTCCAAGGGAACCCCCGATAGTATGGAAGTGTGTTAAGTTTGAGGCCGGTCTAAGGGCCAAACTTAACTTCCTGTGGCACACATGGAGATTGGGACTTAGAGACCCTAGTCAACAAGTGCAAATCATCGAAGAAGGGCACAAGAAGATGAGTGCCGCAAGGTGGATCGTCCTCGTGGTTTGGGACCTCAACCAGAAGTTCAAGCCATCAAATCAGACTCAATGAGGAACCACTACCATCCCTACCAATCTAATTCGTTCAAGCAACAACAACAACATCATCAACCACAACAACAAAGAGGACCCAACAATCAACCATCTCGGCAACACCCAACGTCGTAACAGCAGGATTTCTCCTCTTAGAGTACAAATGACCGAAATGCCCCTGAGGTCATTCTCCCGAAATTAAAGGGCAGTTGCCCGGCAACCCTCAATGGGTCAACTCGATGTTTGAAGGGGATTATGTTATGAATGATATAGGAGAAAACCTCGTTTTCAAACTTCCTCAAAATGACCAAAATACCCCTGTGTGTCTACACGGGTAAAAGATGCCATTTGAGCCCAAACTTTCCAGGAAGTTTAGAATGATGTTTATGAGCAATGTTTGATGTTTAGTTGAGCCAAAGGTCCAGGTTAGTGCAAAATTACCATTTTGCCCCTAAAACAGTGTACAGTGCGCCTAATGAAGCAATTAGAACCTAAGCAATATTAGGCTCTAATCGAAGATTAATTTATTTCGATAATTAATCTAAGTCAAAATGATTTATTAAGGTTAATTAGAACCTAAGATTGCTTAGATAAACTCTAATTGTATTCTTTAAATTCAAGATTCCTAGTCATGGAATCTTGAATAGTGTTTTCTCTCTTTCCTTAAATTAAGGAATTGAGCCATACCTCATTTGACCAAAAGAATTATTTTAAATTACTAATCTAATAAGATCACCCTCCTAATCAAGTCTTGAAACACCTCAATTAATCATTTTCTCACCTAAACACTTGCTTACAAACTCCTAATCAAAAGCCTAATCATAGAAACACTTAAACACATCCTTAAACCACAATTACATGAACAAAAATCCCTTCCCCTTGGCTGATGGGGGGCCAAAAATCTGTCCCCAAATGGTGCCACATGTTGAGTTGTGATGCACTCCAAGCCCATGCCTTAGGCCATACCTTGCCCATGCTTCCAACCATGCTTGCCATGCCTAAGCCCATGCTTTTGTAAGAGATATTTTCCTTCCTTTGACCTTGAAAAGTCATGAGCCATTCCCTCCCAAATCAGCCAACATGTTCATTTTTCTATAAATACCAAGCCTTGATGAACTTTGTCACACTTTGGTTCACTTGGTAAGTTCACACTTCTTGCAAATTCTCCCATTCCTCTCAAATTCCCTCAACTTGGTTGATTTCTTCCTCAAGACTCCAAAAGGATTTCCTTCTCCTTCCATCTAGAAAACAAAGCTTCTTACATCTCTTCAAGACTTCTTAAGGTAGGGGTTAAGTTTTGATGATTTTTGTTTGTGTTCTTCAAGAAAGTTCTAGTTTTTCTCTTGGTTTCAAACTCCTTTTCCTTCCTCCTTTTTTTTGGCCAAGAAGCCTTCTTACAAAAAGAATGTGAGCTTGATGATGAGGTTTCAAGATAATGATTTGTTGTTGTCATGTGAGAAACCTCTAAAGCTTGAAACAACTTGGTCTTGGACCATACATGCTTGGATTTCCTTTCTCTTCTTGGCTTAAGTTTTTGGTTTTCCTCTTCCCTTCCCTTAAGGATTTCAGTTTTTCTTTGGATTTGAACAAAGTTTGTAAAAATATGTCTAGTAGATCACAAAAGTTTTGTTAAGAAAGTTAATCCCATGATTTCATAAAGCTCTAAGCTTACCCTTGCCAACCTTAAAGTTGGTCGACCGTTGAATCGGCTCTAGATTGAAGCCTATGAGCAATAAAATAAAGAATATGACTTAGTTCTTGTAGTTTTGTTTAGACAAAGTGATGAACTTTGGGTCCATTTCCTTAAGCTTGATGATGAGTTCAAACCTTAAGATTTCTGTTGGAGTCTAGGTGCTAAGAACTCTAAAGCTTGCCTTATGATACATAATGGGTTGAGGTTTATGTTCCTCTAAAAGTCTTGCAAGAGCTCTAGCTAAGACAAAAACAAGATGCATTCATGTTTAAATTTATGTCTTGCATCTCATGTTTATTTTGATGCTATCACTAATATTACAAGAGTAAATAGATGAATTTGTATTACCATATTTAAATTCCCAAGCTTGCATTTCATGTTTATATTTCAAGTCATCACTTAATCCTTAAAGATAATAATGAAGTTGCATCTCATATTTATTTTATGCTCTCACTTTACTTTCTAATGAAGGGTAAAATAAAGTGCATGGCATGTTTAAGATTTTGTCATCACCTAAATACTCTAGAGCTCAAAGACTTGCCCTAACTATCCTAAAAGGAAACTCCATTCAAAAAGAAATGGATGAGTTTTGGTATGAACCAACAATGGTTTGATTTTGTAAAATACATGAATAATTTTCAAGGAAATGTTGGAAAACTGTTCTATGAGGTCTCAAGAGGTTTAAAATAGTTTGGAATGTGTCAAAATCATGTCAAAATAGTTTAAAATGTTGGAGGTCTGTTCTAGCATAATTAATTCAGGGATAAATGATTCAAAATTAGTAAGACATGTACAAGATCCCTTTATAAATGATTAGGTGCTAATTTCTAAGTATAAGATGATGATAAGAGGTCTAAGTGGTTTATAACTTAGAGAACATGCCTAGGAATCCCTCATAATTGATCTAAGAATTAATTATGGAGCCTTAGGCGAAGATGGATCTTAAAAGGGTCGTGAATGGAGATTCTAAGCCCTTAAGCAAATGATATATATTTTCTGCCTTTTTATGTTGAGTGCTGAGTGGAATCTTGGTGAGTTCAAATCTTAGAGGAAAAGTTTAAGTGCCAACCCCTTGAGGGTAATAATAATGCAAATACAAGTTTAAAGCCCGAAAGGGGCAAAGCATAATCCTGTGAGATAGGTGGACGAGAGAGTATGATTATGATGATGAACCTCGTGCACACTTATGATGATGTGATTATGTTAGTTCCTTGAGCATGAAACTTTATATGCATAATTTGATGAAATGTTGTGTTTGATGCATAATGTTTCAAAGATATGAATGAAATTGAGGTTAAATATTAGGGTGTTACAAAGGCCGCGTTTTGACCCCAACGGCGAGAACCGCAACCATCAACAAGGCGGAATGGGCGGTCCTCGCAATAACAACAACAATAATCAACAAGGAGGGCCCAATGGGAACAAGAACAAGGCACCCCAAGGAGCCCTACTGCTTTCCGGATACGCACAAGCTATGGAGTGCCCCGCTGTGAAAGAATCATGGCAACTCCATCTGCCTCGGGCAAGGAGTGTGTTTCAGATGTGGCAAGCTCGGCCACTATGCGAAGGACTGCAAAGTAATGGAGGGTCGTCAGAGTAGAAATCCGACCGCAACACCAAGACGAGATCTTACCCTAAACGCGAGAGGACGCACATGGATCCAATGACCTCATCGAAGGTAAGTGCGAACTAAATGGTAGAACCTTAATTTTGCTATATGATCTGGTGCTACTCATTCTTTTATCTCACATGCTAGTGTCGAGTCTCTAAATTTGCAAGTTTCTAAGCTTCCTTTGATCTCATTGTTTCTACTCTACCAACCGTCCTTACATACATGCGTGTCTCTAAATCCATCTTACCGTTGAAAATAGATCTTTTGTCATAGATTTAATTGTTTACCCTTGAAAGACATAGGAGTAATCCTTGGCATGGATTGGCTTACGCTAACCATGTGTTGTTAATTCATACCAAATCTGTTTATTTTCGTCATCCCCTAGCAAGACTAGTCAAACCTTGAAACTTTATGTGAATGTCGTAGATGTCTTACTGCATGAGAAACTAAGGGATATGTCCTTCTAGCCAACTCGAGAGGTAGACTTTGAGCAGAACATAGATGACATTCCTGTGGTAAGGAAGTACCGAGGTATTTAGATGGTAAGAAATTTCCCTCCAAGAGAGAGGTGGAGTTCTCCATCGAGTTGGTCCAGGAAACGGTGTAACACCCTAATAATTAACCCAATACACCTAGGTTGTATTTGATTAATTACTAGACTTTACTCTTTGCTTCAGTTCTTTAATCATTCTTTGAAAATACTTAGTGAAATTACGAGCCATTTTTTTTTTAAAACATAATTGAAAATGTGAGCCGCGCATAACGTGAACAATAATCGAAATAAAGCGAATAATGGACATAGCATGAAAAACACATCATATTGGCTCCATCATATAACATCCATAATTACATAACACATAGATATTTTGCCTACCAAAAGAATAAGACTAGGTGTAGGCAATCTAACAAAACATAAATAATATATGGATGGAAGGACATCCATTAATGGCACCTAGTAATAACACTCCAAGGATAGGGATAGATATTCTGAAATATACGAGTGAAACTAAGGATCAAGTTCAGCTACCAGGTGAAAGCCTCAATGTGATTCACGAATGCTTCCTTCTTTTCTGAAGACGAGATGGAAAGAAAAAATAGAGGGAGTGAGAAACTTATATAAAGAATCTCAGTAGGGTACTCACCTCATGATGCATTGTGTCATCATCATCGTCCCAGGAACCTCGGGTTATTATGAAATAATGAGCATGCTAAGATTGATTTATTAAGTTTGAAAATATACTTTACCGAGGTTCGTCGTTTTAATCATGCGTCTTATAATGCATCATAAACTTAGCATGTCATGTTTATAATGAACTTTTCCTTTCATATATAATAACATAGTTATGCATAAAATCACATCATATTCCTCATCATCATTTCATAATACTATGCATAGCAGAACATCATATTTCTCATCATCATCTCATAAATACTATGCATAGTAGAACATCATATTCACATAATGCATTTACTTAGTTTCTTAGGTGACTTAAAATTACTTTCATCATCATTTTCCTAGGCCACCCTATACTCCACCCTTTTGGGAGTAATCTAGGTTATGAGCTCATACCTTGCTAGTCGTCACCAGCACATACTTATCCCTTTTGATAAGTAAAAATTCCGTCTCTTACCCTTTTGAGAGAACAGACTAGGGGCAAGAATCACCTTTTCACCGCCTATAGTTTGATGGGTCCAAAGGATCATTTTCTCATATATTTTGAGTCACCTTTAAGTCTTTGCATGTTATATCATAATACAATTCTTCATTCATAATCATCATAACATTTTCTCATTTATAGTCTTATGCGAATAATATATACCAACTCTAATCATGCATCTGGAGATTCCAGGAAAGAGAGGTGGGTCACAATGGACACGCTTAAATACCAAATCTTTCCTTAGCCAGAATCTTCCAAATTGCACTCTTACAGTAATACACTTTCTTCCAAGACAGAATATGTCTTTATTTCATGCATAAGTTTTCATTGTTTGCAACAACAACTATAACATACAAACAGGAATCAATCAATGACACCAAATTCTTAATAAGCATCAAATCACATTTTAAGTACACATAAATTACTAGCTTCCCATAAAATTCTTACAAAGTTTTAAAACTCTTTTAAAACTAATTCCTTTTGTTAAACTTGAAAGAAGTCATAGGACTTTAGGCCTAAATTAACCATGGGACCGATTTATAACTTGAAAGAATGTTCATAATTAAATCTTTCACTTAAGATAAAAGGAGCAAGTCTTGAGCTTTAGAGATTTAGGTGACATCTTTGAATTATTACCATGCTATGCAACCTTATTTTAATCTTATCTTTATAAGGTGATAGCTTGGAATTATAAACATGATATGCAATTCCATTTCTTTATCTTTAAGATTTAAGGTGATAACTTGAAAATTAAACATGATGCAAGAACTTGTAATATAAACATGATGCAAGAAGCTGGAGGCGTAATCCGCAGGGACCAGGTGAGGGAGAAGAGAATCTTAAGCAAGAGCCGTAGTCCGCACAGGACCGGTGAGGGAGATGAGAATTACATTTTTTTTAAGCTCCAATTCTCAAGACTTCTTAAAGAATAAATTCTTTAACTCCAATTATCTCATTTCTTTGCTTATGATTCATAAGCAAGTCTTTGAGCTCTAGGATTTTTAGGTGATGACATAAAATAAACATGCCATGCATTGATTCTTTTAGCCATTATAAAATAAAGTGAGAGCATAAAATAAACATGAGATGCAACTTCTTTATTATCTTTAGAGATTAAGTGACAAC
This sequence comes from Dalbergia oliveri, assembly GCA_030441495.1. NCBI lineage: Eukaryota > Viridiplantae > Streptophyta > Magnoliopsida > Fabales > Fabaceae > Dalbergia > Dalbergia oliveri. The sequence continues at coordinate 186,446 of JAMLFY010000026.1, forward strand.
TTGAAATTTAAACATGAAATGCAAGCTTGGAAATTTAAACATGAATATGCAAGTTCATTTATTCATTCTTGAGAATTTAGTGATGACATAGAAAGTAAACATGGTTATGCAAGGCATAAACTTAAACATGGATGCAAGTTCATTTTATTTCTTTACTAGAGCTCCTCCAAGACTTTAGAGAAATATAAATTCAACCCAATATATCTTAGCAAGACAAAGTGAAAAATACATCTTTCAAGTTCTAAACTCAAGATCATAAAAACATCATAAAAATATTATTCTTTAAAGTTTTGCATCAAGTGGAACTTTCAAGCTTTAGAGGCCTAACTTGTGATGGATTCACAACCCACCCTCAAGGTCCTCATCATCAAGCCATCATCTTAGTCCCACCTAGGCCATATGGCTGAATTGTTAAAGAAAAAGGAAGAAGAAAACCAAATGGAAAAACTAGAGAAAATCCATGAAATCATCATTTTGAACCAAGAACAACACTTAGCAAAACATAGAAATAAACTTAAAAACAACTCCCTACCTAATTTGATTTGAAGGAAAGGAAGAGAACTTGGTTTCCTTGAGTGAAATGAAGAAAATATCCTTGAAAACTGAAGAAAGAATTTGGCCAAGAGGAGAAGAAAGAAAGCTTTTGGTGCTCCTAAAACTAGAATTTGTGTAAGTTATGAACTAAGCATCTAAACTATCTTCAAGCATGCCTATTTATAGAGATTTTGCAGCTCATAAATGGACAAAGGAAGGAAGGAAATCTGACCAAAAATTAGAGGAAAAAAAAAAGGAAGAAAATCATTTTGTTTGGTGGCTTAAAACATGGAATCATGTTTCCATGTTTTTGATTCTTTGTTTTCATTCTTTGGATTTTTGTGTAATAATTTTCTGACTTATTACTCAATAATTTCATGCATTACAGCCTTGTGGAAGAGGATTTTGTGTGTTCCATGTATTATTTAGGTGTAGGCAAGGTATTCATGCAATTTAGAGAATTTACGGTTAAGGGCTTAAGTGAATTACTAAGCAATTTGGGTGTTTTAAGCAATTTTAGGTTCTAATCAATCTAAATAAATAATTTTGACTCTAGATTAGTAATTAGAATTTAATAAGCTTTAATTTGAGCCTAATATTGCTTAGGTTTCGTTAGACAAATCAAAAATCTCAAAATTTGCAAAACTCACAAAGACAGGGGCAAAACGGTCATTTACTTAAAAATTGCCCGAGACCACCCGAGCTTAACCAATGGTTAATCATGGCTTAAAAACACCTTTTAACACATTTTAGTGAGGTTCGGGCTAGTCGGCACGCAATCGGAGTTAAAACGGCCGCATGGGCGTTTTGGTCATTTCGCGTCGAAACTCAAAATTAGATTCTTCTCCTCTATTAACACACATAACACAAACAATCCCTTATTAACATCAAAACATCCCCTTGAGGATGGGTGGGGCCCACGTCCTCATTTTCTAGTAAAATAACCTCAGGGGCATTTTGGTCATTTTACACGTCCAGAAATTGGGGTTTGCAATACTTGCACGAATTGCTCCTAACTTCTCTTCTAACGTTATATTCCTTTATTAAGGATTGTTTGGTCTCAAATTTTATATAATATTTACCTACGGTAATTTGGTAATTCCTAATGACAGTAAAAATTCCAGTAAAAATTGGGCGTTACAACGGGACCTATCTCAATAGCCCCGTAGGGTGACACCCTTGGAGTTGAAGGAATTGAAAACCCAGTTGGAAGAGTTGTTAGAAAGAGTTTTTCAGACCTAGTGCCACGGGTAGGACCAGGATTTGTTTGTTAAGAAAAAGGATGGGAGCATGAGATTATGTATAGATTATAGGCAATTGAATCGTGTGACTGGAGAATAAATACCCTTTGCCTAGGATTGATGATCTTATGGACCAGTTGAAAGGAGCGGTGGTATTCTCCAAGATTGATTTGAGGTCGGATACCACCAAATTGAAATAAGATGAGGATATACCTAAAACCGCTTTTAGGACACGGTCAAACACTTGAGTTCGCGTGATGTCCTTTGGACTGACAAATGCACCCGCCGTGTTTATGGACTATATGAATAGGATCTTTAAGTTTATTTAGATAAGTTCGTCATTGTTTCATAGATGACATACTCATCTATTCAAGACTCACAAGACATGAAAGTCACCTGAAGTTGGTTTTAGAGGTATTGAAAGAGAAGAAGTTGTATGCTAAGCTCTCTAAGTGTGAATTCTGGTTGGAGGAAGTGAAGTTTTTGGGACATGTAGTATCAAAAGGAGGTATAGCTTGACCCACATAAGATAGAACTGTAATGAATTGGGATAGCAGACCAGGTATGGAAATACAAAGCTTTTGGTTTAGCAGGCTATTACCGTAGGTTTATCAAAGGTTTTTCCAGATTGCTTTCCCTAACCAAGCTAACTAGGAAGAACACCCGTTTTCATGGAATCCGATTGTGAAAAGAGCTTCCTAGAGTTAAAGGAAAGGTTGACCTCGACCCAAGTTTGGTTTTTCCAACCCAATGTACCCTTCGAGGTATATTGTGATGCTTGAGGAAAGGTTTAGGATGTGTGTTGATGCAAAATAGGCAAGTGGTAGCCTATGCGTCTAGACAACTCAAGCCTAATGAGGTTAATTACCCTACCCATGACCTAGAGTTAGCCGCCATAGTGTTTGCCTTGAAAATTTGGAGGCATCACTTGTATGGAGTAAGGTTTGAAGTTTTCTCCGATCATAAGAGTCTTAACCATCTCTTGATCAAAAAGAGCTAAACATGAGGCAAAGAAGGTGGATGGAGTTTCTAAAGGAAGGATTTGGTGTTGTTGGGAAAGATTTGAAGTGAGCAAGATTACTCTTGGAACATCCTTGAAGCCAAGATCCTTAAAGCCACCAAAGTAAGGCATTTTAAACCTCTTTTACTTCAATTTTGTTTTTCTAATTTACTTACCGATTTGGCTGAATTTTTTTAGTTTATTGGTTGATGATATATTGATATTAATGTATGAATTTTGGTGGAATGTTTGGATGATGTTAAAAATCATTTTGTCAAAAGTGGTTTTGCTCTATGGTGTTGGATTTTCGTTCTCCTACTAGCAAGTAACTATTCAGTAAATTTTCTGGCATATTTGTGGGTAATTTCATGAGTTAGAAAAATATATGTTGAATCTAACATCTTAGGCTAGTTTCAAAAATTTTCTTGGGCTCTATTTTGACCCCTAATGCTTAAAAAAACCCAGGAATTGGAAGTGTGTCTATGCTGCCTGGATTTGTGAAACTAAAGCTGCAAAGTTTTCTAATTTTTTTTAACATAGCACATGATTGATTTTTCCTTTGAAATTTTTATAGAGTTTGGAAACATCTTGAAGTTGAACCGTGATTTTTCTTTTGAGTTGATTCAATCATTGCTAAGGTTAAAAATTATGAATTTCGGGCTTTGAGCTGAATGTAAGTGGCTTCTAACACTAATTTTGTCTAATTTTTTTAACATAGTTAGAGAACTCTTTTTGCCTGAAATTTTTATGGAACCTTGTGGACACATTGAAGTGTCTTGGATAATTTTTATAGCTGCTAAATTGATTTTTTTTATGGGCAACTTAATTTGAGCTACAATAGTGTGAAATCTGCCCAATTGCTGGAAAAGAACCAAAGACTTGAATTGATAATGTAATGGCATTTTGGTTCCAAGTATGACATGATTACTTGATGTTAAACATTTGGTCATGTGACTTGTGACATATAAATGCATGCTAGAGGAAGGAAAGAGTGGTTTATGAGGCATGATTGAAATTTCATTGTGAATGAAATGCCTACATGTGCTTTATGCATGCATTTGGAAAAGGAAAAGAAATTATAAACTTAAATTGTGCATGTTCTAACATATGGACAAAACGAAATAAGACTTGGGTTGAATGAGGAAGGAAGAAGGAAAAGAGAACCTCCCTAAATATTTGAGTCGATTCGTATCGTGTAGGAATAGATCTGTGTGTGATTCGGAAATGGAAAAAAATGAAGTTTGATGATCATGTATAGGATTGAGTTCGTCTTAATAAGTAGTCTATTTTCCTTGTGTAGTGTGATCCACTACAAATACCATTTGGTATAAACTATCTATTGTGGAGTTGTAACGGAATACCGTTGGGTATAAACTAAGTCTTTCCTATGTCAATGAAAGAGAAAAATGCACTACTTTGATTTCTATGGCCATAAGTGAAACTAGGTTACTTGGAAATAATTTCCTACATTATCATATGCATACTCATGTTATTATGATTGGTTCCTGGGATGATTTACTATTTGTTGACACATTTTGATAAAAGTGCAATAAGAGATTGATTGTTAAAGGCTATCCACTTTGGAGGATGATTTTAGAACTTTAAAATGAATCTTTAGATTATATTGCATGATCACATTTTCAAATAAAATGAAGTGGTTGGAGCGATGACGATAACATTATAAGTGTGTAATTAGGAAGTTGCCTATTGAGAATTGTGTAATTCTCACCCCTATGTGTTTTTGTGTTTTCGTGTCACTTCAGGTTGACCTAGAGAACTACGAGGCTGCTACACTAAAGGAATTGGATCGCAATAGTTTAGTAGTTAGTGTTTTTTATTGTGTTGTACTTAGTGGTGTGTATATGTTTGTAAATGTAATAGAGAATATGAATGTATTTAACTCATAGAAGAGCTTCCTTTTGTACTTACTTATAAAATAAATAAATGTTTTGTTTATTTGTTGTATATATTTAATAGATCCACAAATTAGTTACTACCTGACTCAAATAAATATTATTATAAATAACTAAGAAAGGTCCGCTAATTAATGAGTAACAACTCTCGAGTACAATGTCATGACTTAAGGATGGGGTTGTACTTGGGAGGATGTTACAATAACTCCTACCAAAGGTTTGTTTTTCTTGGAGGTGAAAAAAACTTGATCTTGAGGGAAGGATGAAAGAAAAATCTTCCTTGGAGCTTAGATGATGCTTCGGCCAAGGAGGAAAAGAAAGGAAGAAAGTTGTGTTTTCTTGAGTTTTGTAACATCCTCCCAAGTACAACCAATCCTTAAGTTACGACGTTATACTCGAGAGTTGTTACTTATTAATTAGCGGACCTTTCTTAAGTATCTATAAAAGCCGGGATTTACGTGTGTAATAACTAAGCGAAATTCTATTGAAATATGTATATAACAAAGAAAGTACAACCTATATTGAATACACAACTAAGTAAGAGGAAGCTCCTCTATGAGCTTTAGTATATATCACTTCTCTAATGTAGTTACATACATATCCATTCCACTAAATACAACATAATATAAACATTCTGCTACACTATTGCCATTCCGAGTCCTCTACATAGCAACGTCATAGTCCTCTAGCTTAACCTGGAGGCAACGGAAACACAAACACAGGGGTGAGAATTACATAATTCTATAGGGCATCCCAAATAAATACGAAAAATCCATGTCATCATCATCGCCCAGCCATTTCGGTTTATCAAGAAAATGTGATCATGCAATATAAACTAAAGATTTATTTTAAGATTCTAAAATCATCCCTCAGAAGTGGATAGCTTTTAATAATCAACCACTTAGAGCACATATATCATAATGTTTCAACAATTAATAAATCATTCCAAGGCAGCCAATCTAGAGTAAGATGAGTAGGCATATAACATGCAGTGAACTTATCTCAATGTGACATGGTTCCACTTATGGCCATAGAAATGAGTTGTGCATTTTTCTCTTTCATTGACATAGGAAACACTTAGTTATACCCAATGGGTATTTATCGTAAACAATTCCACAATAAATAATTTATACTAAATGGTATCTATAGTGGTTTACACCACAGGGGAAATAGTCTACTTATAAGATGAGTTTCGAGTCCTATAGTGATCATCGAACTTCATTTTTCCATTTCTAAATCACACAGATTTATTCCTAGCCAATACGTCTATCGACTATAAATTGGGGTTTCTCTTTTCAATTTCCTTCCCTCATTCAACCTAAGTCTTGTTTCTATTTTTGTCCATATGTAAGAACATGCACAGATTGAAATTTATATATATATTCTCTTTTCTCAAATGCAAGCATAATGCATATACAGGTATTCATTCACAATATAATCTCAATCATGCCTCTAGCATACTTTTATATGTTACAATTCACATGGCCAAATATGTAACATCGAGTTTCACGTCATACTAGAACAAAAATGCCATTAGTTCATCAACACATACATCAATCCATTTCCAGCACCATGGCAGATTTACTGACCTAGGCACAACATTTAATTACCATATCAAACGGCCATTCCAAGTACCACAAAAATTCTATATGACACTTTAACATGTCTAGAAGACCCTGTAAAAATTTCAGGACAAACAGAGGTCTATAGCTACTTCAGTAAAATGTACAAATTTTGGGGTCAGGGCCACCAATTCACAGTCCAAGACCCAAGTCCCCAAAATTTTTAACCCTAGTAATTGATGGAATCAAGGCACAAGAAAATTTACAGTGATACTTCAATATTTTAATAACTCCATGTAAAAATTTCATGGGCTAATTCAATCAATTTCTATGATAATAAATTCGGACAAATTTATTGCTTCAGTTTCAACAACCAAGACAGCATCAGTCACATTTTGGTTGTTGATATTTTGAGTCAGTAAACTTTAAAATCAACACCCAATAAAATTCATGTAGTTAGTTTAAGATGTTAAATATAACATATAATTTTTATAGCTCATGAAATTACCCACAACTATACCAGAAAATTCATGTATAATTACTGCTTCAGGACAACTAGGAATCCAGCAGCCTAGTCCCAATTTCCTTTGAGAAAACCGTTTTTAAGACCATCCAAACACACCAACAAAATTCACACATCAATATCAACATATTATCCAGCAATAAAACTAGAAATTTTGGACCTAGGTCATGCCAAAATAGATCAGAAAAATTTGACAAGAAAAGGCAGCAAAAACCCTACTTGTAGTAACCTATTAGCTCCTTGGCTTTAGGATTAACCAAACTTGATTCCTTCTCCTCCAAAGCTCCCAATCCAACTTCAAACCCCTCTGATATCAGTGAGGTGTGAGGTACAAGACAAGGTTTTGATAAGGAATAGAAATTTTGTTCGGTTAAATTGGTAGAGAATTAGGTGTAGAACAAGTTTAATGAAGAACTTTTGATGTTTCAACAACTCTAGGCTAGGGTTTTTGGGCTTAGAACTCAAGATCAAGATCTTGAAGATGAAAATGGTGGCTGGTTCTTTTCTCCTTGAAGGCTGCACGAAATTGATGGTTAAAGAAGAAGGATTTGGCTTCTTGAACAAGCTTTGGACATGTGTTGATCTTATAAAAATTTTATGAAGATATTATGTAATAAAGCAAAATGGATGGCTAAGATTTAATCTTGGATTCCAAGATTAAATCTTGGCCTTCCACATGTCCTAAAAGGATAAACTTTGACCATTTATGGTGACTAAAAATATCTTTCGGTGTTAAAATCACACACGAAATTTTATGAACGGGTAAACACGGTACCAATTGCCAAAATATTGCCCGAAAATTAATTTTAAGTATAAAACTATCATTCCCACCTATTTCTAACCTTATTCCCATGTTTTCCTAATTTTGGGACCTTGGGCCAATCAGGTTTAGCTTGCGGGCTGGCAGGGCCGCAAGGTTACTATTCCGGCTGGGAAATTTTTTTTTTTTAAAAAAAAAACGTTCGTTGGGCCACCCTCATATTTGTTAAACTATTATATTTTTAAAATTATGACTAACAAAACTCAAATTAATTTTTAAGTAATTTTTGGGTGTTACAAGTTTGATCTTTGGAAAGGTAAGGCTAAGTGTTTATGAGGTAGTGGATGGTTGAGGGTGGTGGTTCTTTGTGAGCAAGAAGAAGATGAAAAGGATGAAGAGAACTCTTGAACTTTGAGAGAAAAAGAAAGAACTTAGGATTACTCTTTGAAGCTAAACTTGGCGAATGAACAAAATGTAACTAAGTTCATCCAAGCATGGTATTTATAGAAAACAAAATCAAGGATGAAATGGTGGAGGAGGAGCAGCATTTGCAAGGCTTTGGGGGAAAATATCTCATTAATTTAGTCATTCAAAGTCATGGTTCAAGGCATGGTGGAGTATGGTTCAAAGCATGGTCCAAGGTATGGCTTAAAACATGGTTCTTTGTGTGTAAAATAAATCAACATGTGATGTGTAATGCCCCGGGACGAGGTAAGGGTTATGGTACAATGCGAAAGCAGACAAGGAGCGGTTCCTGCCTCCAGTGGAGGGTACATGAATGAACCGATTACACACGAATGAGAGGATCCTGAGTTTGTATAGGTATGGGACTATCAGTTAAGGAGGGTTTATCCGAATTGATTGGTACTACCTATGCCACAAAGATGCATCTTTCTTTTCGATAGCCCATCATGAAAGAACTCCAGTTAGGCGTGCTTGACTTGGGGTAATTTTGGAATGGATGACCTCCTGGGAAGTTTTCTCAAGAAGCATGTGAGTGAGGACAAAGTGCATGAAAGCCTCGTGTTGGTTTGTGGGGATAATTGTCAATCCATAAAGCAGCAGGGGATATTACATGATGAATCATGGAGGAGTCGCTTCAGCCATGTGCAGCCAAGGAGGAGGAAACTTTGGCATCTAATTATGGTTAGAGGTGTGTTTAGGTGTATCATTGATTAGGCTTTTGATTAGGAGTTTGTAAGTAAGTGTTTAGATAAGGTAATGGATAATTAAGGATATCAAGACATGATTAAGGAGTTGGTCTTGCTTCATTAGTGAAATAAAACTCATTTTATATAAAAACCATTCACAAACACAATTCCTTAATTTAAGGAATTGAAAAAAAACACTATTTAAGATTCCATGACATGAAAAGATTAAAGTGTATCTAAGCAATCTTAGGTTCTAATTAATCTCAATTAATTATTTTGACTCTAGATTAGTAATTAGAATTTACTAATTTTTAATTAGAGCCTAATATTGCTTAGGTTTTGCTAATCACATCATTAGGCCCAAAATGCACTTAAAGGCAAAACGGTAATTTTTCACAAAAGCCTCTTGGGGCTCCCTGTAACACCCTAATAATTAACCAATACACCTAGGTTGTATCTGATTAATTACTAGACTTTACTCTTTACTTCAGTTCTTTCATCATACTTTGAAAATACTTAGTGAAATTACAAGCCATTTTTTTTAAAACATAATTGAAAACGTGAGCCGCGCATAACGTGAATAATAATCGAAATAAAGCGAATAACGTAGATATAGCATGAAAATCACATCATATTGGCTCCATCATATAACATCCATAATTACATAACACATAGATAGTTGCCTACCAACAGAATAAGACTAGGTGTAGGCAATCTAACAAAACATAAATAATATATGGATGGAAGGACATCCATTAATGGCACCTAGTAATAACACTCCAAGGATAGGGATAGATATCTGAAATATACGAGTGAAACTAGCAGGATCAAGTTCAGCTACCAGGTGAAAGCCTCAATGTGATTCACGAATGCTTCCTTTATTTCTGAAGACGAGATGGAAAGAAAAATAGAGGGAGTGAGAAACTTATAAAAACAATCTCAATAGGGTACTCACCTCATGGTGCATTGTGTCATCATCATCCCCAGGAACCTCAAGTTTCATTATGAAATAGTGAGCATGCTAAGATTGATTTATTAAGTTCAAAAAAATACTTTATCGAGGTTCGTCGGTTTTAATCATGCGTCTTATAATGCATCATAAACTTAGCATGTCATGTTTATAATGAACTTTTCCTTTCATATATAATAACATAATTATGCATAAAACCACATCATATTCCTTATCATCATTACATAATACTATGCATAGCAGAACATCATATTCACATAATGTATTTGCTTAGTTTTTTAGGTGACTTAAAGTTCTTCGTCATCATCATTTTCCTGGGCCACCCTATACTCCACCCTCAGTAATCTAGGTTATGAGCTCATACCTTACTAGTCGTCACTAGCATATACTTATCCCTTTTGATAAGTTAAAATCCCGACTCTACCCTTTGAGAAACGGGCTATGGGGCAAGAATCACCTTTTCACCACCTATAGTCTGATGGGTCCAAAGGATCATTTTCTCAGGATCACCTTTCACCACCTATAGTCTGATGGGTCCAAAGGATCATTTCCTCATAAGTTTAAGTCACCATTAAGTCTTTGCATGTTATGTCATAATCATCAGGATGCATGAACATTCTCATTGTTTGCAACAGCAACTATAACATGCAAGCCATGAAATCATTCAATAATATCAAATTCTCAATAGACATTACATCATCATATAACTTACATTCCAAAGCATCAAAAGATGTCATCTAAAATTCTCACAGTAAGCTCCCTTAAATAACCAAACTCTAAATTGGGTAACCTTAATTATCAAACTAATTTCTTATGCATCTAAGGGATTTTTTTTACCATCAATTATAAGCCTTAAGAACATTATTAGACTATATGGGGTAGCATAACAGTAAGTTGTTCTTAAGGTTTTAGTGTGTAGAAGTTCGTTTTTAACCCTTCTCGTTACCAACTTTCCCTATGATGCTAAAATTAATTACTAAACCAATTATGAATCATTGCCCCTTATCTAAACATAATAAAATCTGGTTCTTAAGGCCACTAAAGGTTCTGGACAGAATGCATAAATTTCATTTTCTAAAGTTCTAGAAATCTTGCTTTTACGTTTTCTAGTTGCTAGTTTCATTTTTAGTGTTCAAGAGGTCAATCCTATACTAATTGTTACCATTTTTCATGACTAACCAATCTTAGGCAGAATTATAACATACTAAAACATATTTGGTAGTGGATCAACTAAAAGATCAAAGACTAGTATTAACCTAACTTTACGTTTATTTATGTAGCTAGTTTTTTCTTCTAACATGTATAGAATTGTTCCCTCATCATTAAACATAATAATCACAACTTCAAACATATTAAATCATAATTATGCAGTAGTAAACTCATATCAGTTACCGAATCATGAACCTCACATAATTGCATCAAATCATATTTTAAGTGTACATAAGATACTGGTTTCCTATAAAATCCTTGCAAAACCTCAAAACTCTTTTAGAAACTAATGCTTTTTGTTAATCTTGAAAGGAATTATAGAACTAAATCAATAGCTATTAAAATCACTTTAGGCCTACCTTAATCATGAGGCCGATTTATATTGAAAGAATATTCATGATTAGAATTTTCACTTAAGATAAAAGGAGCAAGTCTTGAGCTTTAGAGATTTATGTGATATCTTAGAATCATAAACATGCTATGCAACCTCATTTTAATCTTGTCATTATAAGGTGATAACTTGGAATTATAAACATGATATGCAAATCAATTTCTTTATCTTTAAGATTCAAGGTGATGACTTGAAAATTAAACATGATGCAAGAGTTGAAATATAAACATGATGCAAGAAACTGGAGCGGCGGTAGCAGACCAAGTGGAGGGAGAAGAAATCTTAAGAACCAAAGCACGAAGTCCGCACTAGACCGATGAAGGGAGAAGAAAACTCTTATTACATCATATTAAGCTCCAAACTCAAGACTTCTTAAAGAATGAATTCTTTAACTCCAATAATCTCAAGAAATCTTTAGAGTTTTTATTACCATTTCCAACTTTGCTTGTGATACTTGGGCAAGTCTTTGAGCTCTAGGATCTTTAAGTGATGACATAAAATAAACATGTCATGCGTTGATTCTTTAGCCATTATAAAATAAAGTGAAAGCATAAAATAAATATGAGATGCAACCTTTTATTATCTTTAGAGATTAAGTGACAACTTGAAACATAAACATGAAATGCAAGCTTGGAAATTTAAACATGAAGTATGCAAGTTCATTTATTTATTCTTGAGAATTTAGTGATGACATTAAAAGTAAACATGATGTGCAAGGCATAAACTTAAACATGGATGCAAGTTCATTTTTATTTTTTTACTAGAGCTCCTTCAAGACTTTAAAAGAATTATAATTTCAACCCAATATATATCTTAGCAAGACAAAGTGAACTTTAGAGATTTCATTATTGAGCTATCCTAGAAAACTTTCTTAGGCCTTGGGCCAAAATCAAATGGCAAGAAAAAGGAAAGTTCAAGAGTCATCTAGAAATGAAAAAATTGTTAAACATCGTTTTAAACTAAAAACAAAGCTTAACAAGAAATGAAACATAAGTGTCAATATATTTTCAAGTTCTAAACTCAAGACCTTTATCATAAAAACATGTTTGCTTCAAAACTTTGAAAACTAATGAAACCTTCAAGTTTTAGAGGTCTAACTTGTGGTTTGCATCAACACTCAAGAACCTCATCATCAAACCATGCTCTCATCATAATCTAGGCCATAAGGCCGAAATATAAGAAGAAAAGGAAAGGAAAACGAAATATGAAGCAAGGAGAAAGTACATAAAATCATCATTTTGAACTAAGAACAACACTTATCAATACTTGAAATTAAGCTTAAAAACAACTCCCTACCTAATTTGTTTGAAGGAAAGGAAGAGAACTTGGTTTCTTGAGTGAAATGAAAGAAAATCTCTTTGAGAAATTGAAGAAGAAGTTTCAGCCAAGGGGAAAGAGGAAAGAAAGTTTTTGTGCTTTGTAAAAACTAGAAATTGTGCAATTATGAGCAAGGCTTCTAAGACTCCTTAAGCATGCCTATTTATAGAGATTTTGGAGCTCATGAATGGACAAATGGAGGAGGCATGGGTGGCTGATTTTAGGGAGGAACAAGGGAGGAAATTCATTTTCATTTTTGGTGGCTAAAACATGGAATCATGAAACATGATTCCTTGTTTTCATCCTTGAGTTTTGTGCCAAGTTTGACAAATTTCTGATGCATATGAGGCCATATAATTTCATGCATTATAGCCCAAGGAGGATAAAATTTGTGTGTTCCATGTATTATGTAGGTATAGGTAGGTATCTTTGCAAATTAGAGAATTTACAATTAAGGACTTAGGTGAATTAGTAAGCAATTTGAGTGTTTTTAAGCAATTTTAAGTTCTAATCAATCTAAATAAATAATTTTGACTCTAGATTAATAATTAGAATTTAATAACCTTTAATTTGAGCCTAATATTGCTTAGGTTTTGCTATACAAATCAAAATCTCGAAATTTGAAAACTACCAAAAGACGGGACAAAATAGTAATTTTACTTAAAAATTGCCCAGGTAGCCCCCCGAGCTTAACCAACTTACAATCATAACTTAAAAACACCTTTTAAAACATTTTAGTGAGGTTCAGGCTCAGTCGGCACGCAATTGGAGTTAAAACGCAGGGGCGTTTTGGTCATTTCGCGCATCGAACTCAAAATTGAGATTCTTCTCCTCTATTAACACACATAACACAAACAATCCCTTATTATCATCAAAACATCCCCTTGAGGATGGGTGGGGATCCACGATTTCATTTTAGTAAAATAACCTCAGGGCATTTTGGTCATTTTACATGTCAGAAAATCGGGTTTGCAACTTCTCACATGAATTGCTCCTATCCTTTCTTCTAATGTTATATTCCTTTATTGAGGATTGTTTGGTCTAAAATTATATGAAAAATTACCTAGGTAATTCGGTAATTTCAAAATGAGTAAAAATTACAATAAAAATTGGGGTGTTACATTACTCCCCTCCTAAAAAGAATTTCGCTTCGAAATTCGTTACCTGAGAATAACTCGGGGTATTGTGCTTGCATCTCATTCCAGCTTCCATGTAAGTTCTTCGGTTTCACCTTGTCCCCATGCTACTTTGACTAGGAACCTTGTTTCTTAATTGCTTAACTCCTCGTCAACGATTCTGGGTGGTAAGTTAAAAGTTAGGTCATCTCTTAATTGTACATGTTCTGGCTCTAGTACATGACTTGGGTCAGAATGATATTTCCTTACTGGAAACATGGAAAACATCATGAAGGTTGGACAAACTGGAGGGAAGGGCTATACGACAAGCTACAAACCCGCTTTGTTAAGGATTTCAAATGGGCCAAGAAATCTGGGCTCAATTTCTTTACTTCATTGCTCGGTCTATGCATTGGTGGGGGTTCAGGAACACATGGTCCCTTCTTGAAAATCTAGCGGTTTTGCCGCTTGTCTGCATAGTTTTCTTGTCGACTTTGAGTAGTAAGAATCTTATCCCTAATTTTCTAAATTTGTTCCGTTGTTTCCCTCACATATAGGTCCAAGTAACTTTCTTTCCGGGTTCATACCAACATAAGGGAGATTGAATTCCGTCAGAGGGCCTCATATGGTGCCATACGATACTTGCATGATAACTGTTGTTATATGCAAATTCGATAGCAGTACTTATCCAACTTCCCCTTTGATCCAAAACACATGCCCTTAACATATCCTCCAAGGTTTGGATAGTTCTTTCAGATTGACCGTCCGTTTGGGGGTGATAAGCCTCTCCAAACACAGCTTTAACCAAACGCCTTCTGAAAGGCTCCCCAAACTGTGACGTGAAGCGGATCTCGATCAGAGATTATTGTCGACGATACTCATGTAATCTTACTATCTCCTGAATATATAACTGTGCTAACCTATCCAAGGAATAAGTCACCTTAATAGGTAAAAAGTGGGCTGACTTAGTCACCGATCCACTATTACCCAAATGGCGTCATGATTCGCTTAGGTCCTCGGTAGTAGAGTTACAAAATCCATGGAGATACTATTCCACTTCCACTCGGGGATTGGTAGGGGTTGCAACATTGAGGGTCTTTGGTGCTCAATCTTCACCTTTTGACATACCAAGCACTTACTCACCCATGTGCACACATCCTTTTTCAATCCTGGCCACAAACATTTTCAAATCTTGATACATCTTGGTGGCACCGGATGAAGGGTAAATGACTCTTATGGGCTTCCTCCAAAATATCCTTCGGAGGTCACCACTAGCAGGTACACATATATGACCTTCAAACCTCCACAAACTATCATTCCCTTGGGTAAAACCTTTCAACTTATTAGCTCTTCCTCCCTCTAAGGTTTCTTGAAATTCCGTATCTTCCTTTGGGCTTGAGCAATTCTTTCCTTGAATTCACTCGTCACACTAAGATGGCAAGCTCTTATGCCCTTAGTGGTCAAGGTCATCCCTAGGTTTAGGTCTCAAATCTCTCAATTAACTCAACCTCCTTCACCATCAACGGGATACTTGTAAGGATTTCCTACTTAGGGCATCGGCTACAACGTTAGCTTTGCCGGGATGGAGTTAATCCAAAATCATAATCTTTCAAGAACTTCATCCACCTTCTTTGCCTCATGTTTAGTTCTTTCTTATCAAAGAGATATTTCAAACTCTTGTGATCGAAAACACCTCAAACTCATTCCATATAAATGGTGTCTCCAAATCTTTAGAGCAAACACGACTGGCTAACTCAAGGTCATGGGTAGGGTAATTTGCCTCATGTGGCTTGAGTTGCCTGACGCATAGGCCACCACTTGCCTATCTTGCATCAGTACACAACCCAAACCCTTCCTCGAAGCATCAGTATACTGAAAGGCACATTGGGGTCGGGTAATACCAAAACGGGGTTGAGGTTAGCTTGTGTTTTAGCTCTTGAAAGCTCTTTTCACACTCAGGGTCCATGAAAAAATGGTGTTCTTCCTAGTCAGCTTGGTCAAAGGTAGGGAAATATGGGAAAATCCCTTGATAAATCGACGGTAATAAGGCTAAACCCAAAAAGCTCCTTACTTTAGTTATCGTGGTTGGTCTTTCCCAATTCACAACGTTCCACCTTACTAGGATCTACAGCAATTCCTTTCTTAGATACTACATGCCCTAAAAATTTCACCTCATCCAACCAGAATTCACACTTAGAAAGCTTGGCATATAGTTTCTTTTCCAAGATTTCAGTACTATGGTTAGGTGGTTCATGCTCCTCGTGGGTCTTAGAGTAGATGAGAATGTCATCTATAAAGACAACCACAAACTGATCTAAATAGGTCTAAAGATCCTATTCATGTAATCCATAAAAATTGCTGAGCATTGGTTAATCCAAAGGACATTCCTCCAAACTCAATGGCCGTATCAGAGTGAAAGGCCATTTTCGGTATATCTTCATCTCTCATCCTAATCTGGTGGTAACCTGACCTCAAATCAATCTTAGAAAACACTCCTGCACCTTAACTGGTCCATCAAGTCATCTATTCTAGGCAAAGGTATTTGTTCTTCACGTCACTTTATTCAATTGCCTATAGTCAACACACATCCTCATACTTCCATCCTTTTTCTTCACAAACAACACAGGCTCCCAAGGTGACGCACTAGGCCTAACAAACTTTTTCTCCAATAAATCCTCCAATTGAGTTTTCAACTCGGTTAACTTTAATGGGGACATCCTGTATGGGGCTATGGATATGGGTCCTGCACCGGAAGCAATTCTATGGAAAATTCTATCTCTCTTTGGGGGAAACTTGTATCTATCATCTGGAAATACTTCGGGATAATTCCTTACTATTGGTATCTCATCGATACTTTGCTCAAAGTCTACATCACTAGCGCTAGGAAAATATAACCTTTACTCTCACCCTTACCACAATCCATTTCCATAGAGTTATGTATAGACTTATAGGTTTCTTAGGTTCAATGGAAACAGGAAGAAAAATGATGGTTTTCTCAGAGGTTAACATAGTACACGGTTGGCCTCAAGCCAATCCATGCCAAGAATCACATCTAAACCTCGCATGGGTAAGCAAATAAGATCTAAAACAAAGGATCTATTCACAATAACAAAATTACAATCTAAACAACATTTACAAGTCCTAACGGGTTTTCCGGAGGGTAGAAACAATAAGGTCAAAAGGAAGCTCGTCACATGCAAGTTAAGGCTTTTAACACATGAGTAGGAGATAAAAGAATGGGAAGGCCAGAATCATACAGTACAATTAAGTTTTTCCATACATGTTACACTTACCTTCCACGAGATTCCGTGACTTCGTCGTTTCTTAGACATTAACGGTAAAAACCCTTCCTTGATATTGCGGCTTGGGATTGGGGTTGGCGGGTTCCTCTGTGCATTCTCAAGAGTAGTGGCCCAGGCTTTCCACACCGATAGCATACATTTGTTCGGCTCGACAGGCATGCTCCATGATTCTTGCCGCACTTGGGACCCATGGATGGTGGGGGTCGTGGAGGTGCTATGGGACCTTTTGTGGTGCTTTCCCCTTGTTGTTGCGATTGTTGTTGTTGTGATTGTTGTTGTTTGGTCTTCCTTGGTCAAAGTTCCTTTGTGGACCTTGGGTTCTTGAGGTCGAATGGGGGTCGATTACCTCTCGCTGACCTTGAGGTGTCAGCTTCTTGGTGATATTATCAGACTTTGAGGTGCTCGCTTCTAGCCCTTCTTCAATGATGCGGCATTTGTTAACTAGAGTAGAGAAATCCCATCTCCAAATGCGCTGCCACATTAAGCTTCTCCTTAACCCTGAACTCATATTAATGCATTTCCAATACTCGTCGGGGTTACCCTGATACATCCTTGAGAACTTAATAAGTTCTTCAAATCTGGGTGTCCTGGGCCACATTCATATTTCCTGGACAAGTTGCATAAACTCAATGTCCTTGGCATTTTTGATCAACTCTGAAAATACTTCTCATAAAAATGGACCTTAAATAGCTCCCAATCAATGTCCATGTCGGTCGCCTCCAAGAGTCTCGAGGCACCTGTCCACCAAAAAACGGCATCTCTTAAGCATATGGGTTGCAAGGTGACCTTCCTCCTTTGAGCATGGAACTACAGCAAAGACCTTCTCAATATTCCGAATCCATTCATCTGCAATATTTGGATTAAGGGTCCCCTTGAAAACTGGTGGGTTCGCCTTGCGAAATTCCCAAAACGAGCGTGTTCGGGATCTCATGGCCTTGATTCGCATTAGCTTGGCGATTGATCCATTCGTTCCATCATCATCCTCATTGTCCTTGCCACATCACGGAGTGCTTCGGCGGTCTCATTGTTCTGGTTATTCTATGCCGCGTTCCTATCTCGTTGACGTGCCATTGGTCCCTATACACACAAAACAACAACACTGAGGTGATCAGGCTCAACATTCCATGCAAAGTGAGCAAGTTACCATGGCACGTGCAACATACAGCGAGTCATGTTCTAATCCTCAAGCTCATCCTAATGATAAACATATACACATGACATTTCTAACGTAGTATGCTTTAGAAGCATAGGTCCAATCCTCAGGCTCCATAAAAGCGAATCTTGATACCAAAATGTAACACCTAATAATTAACCGAATACACCTAGGTTGTATCTGATTAATTACTAGACTTTACTCTTTGCTTCAGTTCTTTAATCATACTTTGAAAATACTTAGTGAAATTACGAGCCATTTTTTTTTTAAACATAATTGAAAACGTGAGCCGCACATAACGTGAACAATAATCAAAATAAAGCGAATAATAGGATATAGCATGAAAAACACATCATATTGGCTCCATCATATAACATCCATAATTACATAACACATAGATATTTGCCTACCAACAGAATAAGACTAGGTGTAGGCAATCTAACAAAACATAAATAATATATGGATGGAAGGACATCCATTAATGGCACCTAGTAATAACACTCCAAGGATAGGGATAGATATTTGAAATATACGAGTGAACTAGGATCAAGTTCAACTACCAGGTGAAAGCCTCAATGTGATTCACGAATGCTTCCTTCCTTTTTGAAGACGAGATGGAAAGAAAAATAGAGGGAGTGAGAAACTTATAAAAAGAATCTCAGTGGGTACTCACCTCATGATGCATTGTGTCATCATCATCGTCCCAGGAACCTCGGGTTTCATTATGAAATAGTGAGCATGCTAAGATTGATTTATTAAGTTCGAAAATATACTTTCGAGGTTTCGATTTTATCATGCGTCTTATAATGCATCATAAACTTAGCATGTCATGTTTATAATGAACTTTTCCTTTCATATATAATAACATAATTATTCATAAAACCACATCATATATCATCATTTCATAATACTATGCATAGCAGAACATCATATTCACATAATGCATTTGCTTAGTTTCTTAGGTGACTTAAAGTTACTTTCATCATCATTTTCCTGGGCCACCCTATACTCCACCCTTTTGGGAGTAATCTAGGTTATGAGCTCATACCTTACTAGTCGTCACTAGCATATACTTATCCCTTTTGATAAGTTAAAATCCAACTCTACCCTTTTGAGAGACGGTTAGGGGGCAAGAATCACCTTTTCACCACCTATAGTCTGATGGGTCCAAAGGATCATTTCCTCATAAGTTTAAGTCACCATTAAGTCTTTGCATGTTATATCATAATCATTCAGGATGCATGAACATTCTCATTGTTTGCAACAGCAACTATAACATGCAAGCTATGAAATCATTCAATAATATCAAATTCTCAATAGGCATTACATCATCATATAAACTTATATTCCAAAGTATCAAAAGATGTCATCTAAAATTCTTAAAGCACCCTTAAATAACCGAACTCTAAAATTGGGTAACCTTAATTATCAAACTAATTTTTTATGCATCTAAGGGATTTTTTTTACCATAAATTATAAGCCTTAAGAACATTATTAGACTATATGGGGTAGCATAGACAGTAAGTTGTTCTTAAGGTTTTACAGTACTAGAAGTTACGTTTTTAACCCTTTCTCGACCGACTTTCCTATGATGCTAAAATTAATTACTAAACCAATTATGAATCATTGCCCCTATCTAAACATAATAAAATCTGGTTCTTAAGGCCACTAAAGGTTCTGGACATAATGCATAAATTTCATTCTCTAAAGTTCTAGAAATCTTGCTTTTACGTTTTTAGTTGCTAGTTTCATTTTTAGTGTTCGAGGTCAATCCTATACTAATTGTTACCAGATTTTTCATGACTAACCAATCTTAGGTAGAATTATAACATACTAAAACATATTTGGTAGTGGATTAACTTAAAGAGATCAAAGACTAGTATTAACCTAACTTTACGTTTATCCATGTAGCTAGTTTTTTCTTCTACATGTATAGAATTGTTCCCTCATCATTAAACATAATAATCACAACTTCAAACATATTAAATCATCATCATACAGTAGTAGTAAACTCATATCAGTTACCGAATCATGAACCTCACATAATTGCATCAAATCACATTTTAAGTGTACGTAAGATACTGGTTTCCTGTAAAATCCTTGCAAAACCTCAAAACTCTTTTAGAAACTAATGCTTTTTGTTAATCTTGAAAGGAATTATAGAACTAAATCAGTAGCTATTTAAAATCACTTTAGGCTTACCTTAATCATGAGGCCGATTTATATATTGAAGGAATATTCATGATTAGAATTTTCACTTAAGATAAAAGGAGCAAGTCTTGAGCTTAAGAGATTTATGTGATATCTTAGAATCATAAACATGCTATGTAACCTCATTTTAATCTTGTCATTATAATAAGGTGATAACTTGGAATTATAAACATGATATGCAAATCCATTTCTTTATCTTTAAGATTCAAGGTGATTCTTTAGTCATTATAAATAAAGTGAAAGTATAAAATAAATATGAGATGCAGCCTTTTCATTATCTTTAGAGATTAAGTGACAACTTGAAACATAAACATGAAATGCAAGCTTGGAAATTTAAACATGAGGTATGCAAGTTCATTTATTTATTCTTCAGAATTTAGTGATGACATTAAAAGTAAACATGATGTGCAAGGCATAAACTTAAACATGGATGCAAGTTCATTTTTTATTTCTTTATATAGCTCCTCCTTCAATACTTTAAAAGAATTATAATTTAACCCTATATATCTTAGAAGAGAAGTGAACTTTAAGATTTCATTATTGAGCTATCCTAGAAAACTTCTGAGGATGGCAGAAATCAAATGGCAAGAAAAGGAGAAGTTTAAAGTCATCTAGAAATGAAAAAAATTGTTAAACATCTTTTAAACTAAAAACAAAGCTTAACAAGAAATGAAACACATAAGTGTCAATATATTTTTCAAGTTCTAAACTCAAGACCTTTATCATAAAAACATAGTTGCTTCAAAACTTTGAAACTAATGAAACCTTCAAGTTTTAGAGGTCTAACCTGTGAAGGCTTTGTAACCAACACTCAAGTACCTCATCATCAAACCATCTCTTATCATAATCTAGGCCATAAGGCCGAAATATACAAAGAAGCAAAGGAAGGAAAATCGAAATATGAAGCAAGAGAAAATACATAAAATCATCATTTTTAACTAAGAACAACACTTATCAATACTTGAATTAAGCTTAAAAACAACTCCTCTACCTAATTTGTTTTGAAGGAAAGGAAGAGAACTTGGTTTCTTGGAGTGAAATGAAAGAAAATCTCTTTAGAAATTGAAGAAAAGTTTCGACCAAAGGGAAGAGGAAAGAAAGTTTTTGTGCTTTGTAAAAACTAGAAATTGTGCAATTATGGGCAAGGCTTCTAAGACTCCTTAAGCATGCCTATTTATAGAGATTTTAGAGCTCATGAATGGACAAATGGAGGAGGCATGGGTGGCTGATTTTAGGGAGGACAAGGGAGGAAAATTCATTTTCATTTGTGGTGGCTTAAAACATGGAATCATGAAACATGATTCCTTATTTTTTTCATACCTTGAGTTTTTGTGCCAAGTTTGACAAATTTCTGATGCATATTAGGCCATATAATTTCATGCATTATAGCCCAAGGAGGATAAAATTTGCGTATTCCATGTATTATGTAGGTATAGGTAGGTATCTTTGCAAATTAGAGAATTTACAATTAAGGGCTTAGGTGAATTAGTAAGCAATTTGAGTGTTTTAAGCAATTTTAAGTTCTAATTAATCTAAATAAATAATTTTGACTCTAGATTAATAATTAGAATCTAATAACCTTTAATTTGAGCCTAATATTGCTTAGGTTTCGCTATACAAATCAAAAATCTTGAAATTCGCAAACCTACACAAACGGGGACAAAATGGTAATTTTACTTAAAAATTGCCCAAGGTCACCTGAGCTTAACCCATTTACAATCATAACTTAAAAACATGTTTTAAAACATTTTAGTGAGGTTCGGGCTTCAGTCGGCATGCAAATTTAAAAAATTAAGGGGATTTTGGTCATTTCACTTGTCGAAACTCAAAATTGAGATTCTTCTCCTCTATTAACACACATAACACAAACAATCCCTTATTATCATCAAAACATCCCCTTGAGGACTTGGCCCCACAATCCTCATTTTCTAAAGTAAAATAACCTCAAGGGCATTTTTG
>JAMLFY010000026.1:209256-263433 GCA_030441495.1 Dalbergia oliveri
TTTTGTGAATCACATTGAGGCTTTCACCTGGTACTGAACTTGATCCTTCTAGTTTCACTCGTATATTTCAGATATCTATCCCTATCCCTGGAGTGTTATTACTAGGTGCCATTAATGGATGTCCTTCCATCCATATATTATTTATGTTTTGTTAGATTGCCTACACTTAGTCTTATTCTCTTGGTAGGCAAAATATCTATATGATATGTAATTATGGATGCTGTATGATGGAGCCAATATATTATGATGTGATGTTTGTAAATTCCTATGTGTCTTTTAAATTTTGCTAAATCATTCACGTTATAAGCGGCTCACGTTTTCAATTATGTTTTAAAAAAAATGGCTCGTAATTTCACTAAGTATTTTCAAAGCATGATTAAGGAACTGAAGCAAAGAATAAAGTCTAGTAATTAATTTGATCCTACCTTAGGTGTATTGGGTTAATTATTAGGGTGTTACACTTGGAGTGGGCTGGATTCGTCTCTAGTAATGATAATGGAAAGAAACATAGGAGTGAGAAATACAAGATTTCTTAGTCAAAGTTCCTACTTGCACTAAACGTGTCATCTTTTATTGCCATCACTTGAGTTTTATTACAAAAAGGTGGACATATAAATGGTTCAATTACTAAATTTTTGCAAACATAATTAGCCGAAGTGTAGTTGCTTTTAACTATTCTTATAACATTAATAGAAATATACATTCAGTTATTCATCAATCATGCATCCAAATATATCATATAAAATCACTAATGGGAAATAATAATTTAGGAGATAAATGCATTTCATGATTACTCATCCTAACGTTTATATTATCTTAGGTACCACACCTTTGGGGTTCCTTTTAGCATATTTAGTTTGGGTACCACACCTTTGGGTCCTATTATATATTTAATTACTCACGGGATGAATGCCTCAATGCCTTAGACCACCTAAAAGGGTAATGAGCTCATACCATGGCTGTCACCACAACCTTATGGTTTTCTTTCTATTGCAGTGATCTCAACATTTTCAGGGGGTTAAGCCGTGAGCTTGGCTCAAGTCCACTTTTCTAGACTATCATTGCTACTTTTGTAGGCTTTACTTTTATTCTCACTAAGCGAAATCACCAATACCTTAATCCCCTTTTGAGGATTAAGCGGTGAGT
Organism: Dalbergia oliveri; assembly: GCA_030441495.1. NCBI lineage: Eukaryota > Viridiplantae > Streptophyta > Magnoliopsida > Fabales > Fabaceae > Dalbergia > Dalbergia oliveri. The sequence continues at coordinate 210,403 of JAMLFY010000026.1, forward strand.
TTGATCATTTATTATTTCATTTGAAACATGAATGTATGCACATCATCATGTAATCATTAATAAATCATGGCACAATCAATAATTTCATATATCTTATCACTATATATTCATATTACTCTATACCACTTCATGCCAAAATAGTAGACATGTCATTTATATCTCATAGTAACCAACAAATAATCTCATATAAGATCTCATATAGATTTCTCATAAACGATTTCTATTAAGCAATCCAAGCTATCAAGTTAAGTCCCTAGTGTTCCTAAGGGGTCATAGATGTCTTGATTGGTATGTATTACATTATAAATGTCTTTCTTTGTACTCTTTAGCATTCCCGTATTTCATTATTGCATATCAAAATATTATTAGAGGTTCTTTATATATTTTTAGGCTCCCATATGTTTGAAGATTATTGCAACTTAGATCCTAAAAATCTCTTTAAAGACTTGAATCTTCTATTTATAGATCTAATGTCTTTTATAAGAAATTCGTAACTTTTTGTAGACTTATTATCCCAGCCTTTTAAATATAGTCCCATTTTCTTATCTCATCAACCTTTTATTAAGGGTAATTTTATTAAAAATACATTTATGGTTATGTCATAGTACCCTTGTAAAGTTACCCATTTCCATACTTCTCAATGCACTATCCCAAAAATTTATTTCTCATTCCATTTACACGTAGTGCACATCTTTATGAATAGCATAAATGGGTGTATTCCTAGATGTGTTAGCTTTCCAATAGAGAAAAATCAGTCCATTTGCATTTTTCTAGAGTGAGTTACACTTATTTTACTACTAGAAGGTCAAATTTAGAGTTATAGTCTTAGGCTCTACTTTAAACATTTATATCTTGGGCTAGAAAACTCCTTTTAGGTTATTCTTTGGAGAATATTCTTTATTAAGTCTAGTTGTAGAAAAAAATAGTTTTATTCCTAAAAGCTTCATATTCTATGAGTTTCATATTTCGAAGTAGCTACTACAGAAACAACCAAAATCCAACATCTATCATTCTCATGTTTGTTGTTACTCCCTCAACACAAGGACTATCTACCATGTTTTTAAGCCATATATAAGCATGAAACATCATAAAACATTATAAGAAGAAGTGTATATAGTGATTCATAAAATATATTTCACAAACAACCATTCAAAACTCTTGTCAATAATACAAGCTTGACGCATTCTAACCATGGACAAGGTTAGAAACCAACAATGCTTGAACAAGTAAAGAAGAAAATCCTATCTCTTATGTAAGGTCTAAAAAAAGTCCTTCTCTTCTTCCTTGAGCTTGAGCAAGATTCCTTGGAGTGGATAATCCTCTTTATTTTTGGCTCTAGAACTTGAGTGCTTAAGAAAATATTTTCACTAGAGTTAAAGATTGTAACTCTTCTGAAGGCTAGTGAAAGTTTGGGCTTAGAATTAAAATGTTTGGATGAAGTTTGGAAAGTGAAGAGAAGTCTTTGAAGAGAAGAACATAATAAGAAATGATAAAGAAATAAGAGAAAGAGAACGAGTTGAAGAGTTTCTAAGGCTTGAAGACTAGTAAGAGTGTATGTATTTTACAAGAGTTAGAGCATGTAGCTCTTGCAAAGCATGGTGAGCTCTCTTTGCAACTTGGAAATGGAATGAATAGAAGAGAGTTTGAAGAGTATTTATAGTGGAAAGGAAAAAGAATGAAGCACTTAGAGAACTAATGCTTGGAGCATGATTTATGTAAACATGTTGGCCAAATGTTGGGATAAGAAAATGCTCATGTTTTATGCAAATATGTATGCCTAATTTGGGGATGAAAATGTCTCATGTTTCATGCAAACATGTTGGCCTAATTTTGGGATGAAAATGTTCCATGTTTATGAAAAAAATGTTGTTTTGGGCATGCATGGTTAGTGGAAATTTTATAAACTTTGATGCATGTATGCATTATTGACATCATGTAACCTTATGGTTTAATAGGTGTTTTTAATTTTTAACATGGAATTGTCTATGTGAATGTATGTGGTTAAGAATGTGAATGATGTATATGATTGAATTATTATATTGTCATCTTAATCCAATGACTTAGATTCACTCTTGTTTAAAGACAAGTCTAGGATTTCTGCAATTGATATTGTAGTAATTATTAAAATAGTGGCATTGTAGTAATTTCTTTAACCAAGACAAGGGTATTTTTATAATTAGACAATGGTAGTGGTATTCTTGTAATTCCATTTATAGAATAAGGGTGTCTTTGTCATTTGTTAATAAGGCAAGGGTAGTTTGTAATTTCCTTTACATAGCAAGGGTATTGATAATTTTACTAAGTAATGACATTTTTTGTAATTCTTTGCATATTTTTCTAGATACACTTGATTATTCTAACATTATTTGTTATTTTTCATGACATTTGTCTAATTTCTATTAGTTTTACTCATTTTGTATTATTAATTAGGATTAATCTTTCAAATCAATTTCTTACTATCTATTTGATTAATGTAATTTACTAATATTGATTACGGAATTTAACCTTGTAAATAAATTGTCCTTGTCCAATATGCTTAATTTAGGGTTTATGTGTTAATAGTATTTATTGTTGCTTATTCTTGTGTCTTTAACTATGCTAATGTCATTAATCAACAATAAATCACTAATGTTGACTCTTCCCACTATGGGGCCAAGATCAAGTGCCTAGTCGATAAATCAATTGCTCGAGTTCATCGAGTCAATTAGCCTAGATGAAATTTGGGATGTTACATAAGAGGCTGCCATGAAGAAATTGGATTTGTAGTAGTTTACTCAGTGGAGACTGTATTGTACTCAGTTTTATATATATATATATATAAGAGATAGGAAATGTGTATTAAAGCTCATAAAAAAACTTCCCTTTATACTTGATTTTGTATCAAATAAATGTTTTATTTCTTTGTTATATATTTTAATAGAACTACGATTTAGTTACTACCCATTTCTATCAATCTTGCTATAGATATTTAAGAAAAGTTTACTAATATATAAGTAACAACTCTTAGTCCAATGTCATGGCTTAAGATTGATATTTTACTTGAAGGTGTCCATGGCCTTGCCCAGAAGCTACAAGAGTTTAGACTTCACTCCTACCACCATTCCCCAAAGATTGCAACCTAGGAAAGCTCCTATACAGAATGTGGAAGCACACTGGAAATATTTAGAAGGTGCATGTGAATATAGCCCTATTGGATGGATCAACAGATTCCAAAGTATGCAAAATTTTTGAGAACTTTTTTGCACCAATAGGAGGAAGATCAAGGGCAATAGGGAGAGAAGGTGACCATGGGAGTAAATGCCTCATCCATTATCAAGCCGAACAATTTACCACCTAAGTGCAAGAATGCAAGCACATTCACTATCCCTTGCACTATTTGTAACCTATACATCACGAAGGCCCTGTGACCTTGGAGCTAGCATTAATGTTATGTCTAAATCTCTCTACATGTTCGTGCATTTTGGAGAGCTCAAGCCTCCGGGTTGCAAATTCAACTAGCCAAGCCGTAGCATCATGAGACCAGAGATTATTGGAAGATGTTTGGAAATGATTTAATATTCCTTTGCTAAGTTCTATGTGCTTGAAAAGAAAATTACACTAATGCTAGCCAGCATACATTAATCTTGGGTAGACCATTTTTGAAACTTAGAACCATGATTGATATTTATACTAGCACATTATCCATAGAGTGTAGGGACATGAAAGTCTAATTTTAATTATCTAATGCTATGAAACATCCCATGAAGAACACTCCATGTTTGGTATTGATGTCATTTTCAGTTGATGATTATCTGTTTTCTGTATTGAGTACAATGATCAAAATGCCCCTGGGTCATTTCACCCAAATTCGAGAATAGCCAACCCAGTCCTAATGGGTCAACTCAATGTTTGAAGGGGATTATGATTGTAGTGTTTGATATTCAGAGGTGAAAATCTCATTTTCTAAACTTTCGCTCAAAATGACCAAAATACCTTGCTGCTTTACGGGTAAAGGTGCCGTTTGGGAACTTTTCCAGGAAGTTTAGAATGATGTTTATAAGTGGTTTTTGATGTTTAGTCGGGCCTGGAAGGTCCCAGCAGTTTTATTGCAAAATTACCATTTTGCCCCTAGAATAGTGTAAGTGAGCCTAATGACGTAATTAACCAAACCTAAGCAATATTAGGCTCTAATCGAAGATTAATTTATTTTGATAATTAATCTAGAGTCAAAATAATTTATTAAGGTTAATTAGAACCTAAGATTGCTTAGTTAAACTCTAATTTCATTCTTTAATTCAAGATTCTAGTCATGGAATCTTGAATAGTAATTTCTCTCCAATTCCTTAAATCAAGGAGTTGTGTCTATACTTAATTTGACTTAAAAAGAGTTTTAATTCTTTAATCTAGCAAGACCACTCCCTAAATCAAGTCTTGACAACCTTAATTAACCATTACCTCAGCTAAACACTTTCTTACAAACTCCTAACCAAAACCTTAATCAAAGAAACACGTAAACACATCATTAAACCACAATTACATGGACAAAATCATCCTTCCCCCTTGGCTGGAAATTCTGCCGATACCCTCCCCCATATTTCATCACATTTGATTTTATTTCACTCAAAGGCCATGCCTTAAGCCATACCTTGACCATACCTAGCCATGCTTTCAACCATGCTTGCCATGCCTAAGCCCATACCCATGTAAGAGATATTTTTCCTCCCAAATGGCCAAAGAACCTTCGGCCTTCCTCCTCCCAAATCAGCCCCAATGTTGCAAATTCTCTATAAATACCAAGCATTGAAGAACATGGTTGCACTTTAGAAGCTTTGCCAAGTTTAAGCTTTCTTGCATTTTCTCTCTTTTCTTCTAACTTTCTCTTCATCTTGTTCTTTTTCCTCTACCCTCAAAGAAGGCTTTCCACTACCACAAACCACCACAAATAACCTTGAACCACCACTCTCTCACCTCAAACCACCTCTCAAACACTTAACCCTTTCCATTTCCAAGCTTACTTTCTTAAGGAAAATTCATCATCCTCACCAAAGAGAAGATTTTTTCTTCTCATTCCATCAAGAATCCAAGTTTCTTCTCATTTCTTTCAAGACTTCTTTAGGTAGGGGTTTATTTTCAAGTTTTGGTTGCTTTCCTTAAAGAAGAGTTCTAGTTTTCTCTTGGTTTTTCAAAGTTCCTCTTCTTCCTCTTTTCATTTTCGGCCTTGGAGCCTTTTATGAAAAAAACTTTGGCTTGATGATGAGGTTTCAAGATAATGGCCTTGTGATGCCATGTGAGAAACCTCTAAAGCTTGAAAACTTCGTCTTTGACCATAGATGGTTTTGGTTTTCCTTTTCTTTTCCTTCTCAAAGTTTCGATTTTTATTCCTTTCTTAGTGCAAAGTTTGATAAAAATGTTAAGTAGATCACTAAAAGTTTTGTTAAGAAAATTAATCATATGTTTTCAAAAAGCTCTAAGCTTACCCTTGCCAACCTTAAAGTTGGTCGGCTATTCTAAGAGTTTACTCTAGATTGAAGCCCATGAGCAATAAAATAAAGAATATGAGTAGTTCTTTTTATGTTTGTTTGATAAGTGTTGATGTTTTTGTCTTAGTCCATTTTCTTGAGCTTGATGATGAAGTTCAAACCAAAGACTTCTTTGAAGACTTAGTGCTAAAGAACTCTAAAGCTCACTTTATGTTGTTAAGATACATATTGGGTTAAGGTTGTGATGTTCCTCTAAAGTCTTGTAAGAGCTCTAGTTAAGATAAAATGAGTTGCATTCATGTTTAAGTTTATGCCTTGCATACCATGTTTATTTTGATGCCATCACTAAGCTCTCAAGAATAAATAAATGAACTTGCATTATCATGTTTAAATTTCCAAGCTTGCATTTCATATTTATATTTCAAGTCATCACTTAATCTTTAAAGATAATAATGAGGTTGCATCTCATATTTATTTTATGCTTTCACTTTAATTTATAATAAAGAGTAAAATAAAGTGCATAGCATGTTTAAGATTATGTCATCACCTAAATATTCTAGAGCTCAAAGACTTGCCCAAGTATCATATATAAAGTTTTAGAAAATGGAAATTTTAACCATGTCAAGTGGATGTGTTTTAGTCATGATACAATGATGGTTTTGATTTTGTAAAAATGTGAGATGTTTTCATGGAAATGTTAGAAAGATGTTTTATGAGGTCTCAAGGTGTTTAAGAAGCTTAGAATGTGTCAAAAATCATGTTTTCTCAAATTCTTTAGGTTCTAGTAATCGATTACTAGCTTATGTAATCGATTACCAAAGTGGCCATTTGAAGGATTTTTGGTTCTGGTAAGACAATGTAATCGATTACCGAGGTGTTCATCATGCCAAAGGTTCTTAACTCCTGTAATAGATTACCTGTTCATGTAATCAATTACCATGATGTTCTTCATTTTCCGAAACTTTTAACCCTAAGTAATCAATTACCATCTTATGTAATTGATTACCTGTTGTTCTTTGAAATTAGAATAAAGTTTAGGTTCTGGTAATCGTTACCAACCACCCTTTTGCTTCTAAATTATCCCAAGAGAAAAACTAGTAACTTATATGTACTTATAACCTGAATTTGTGTGATTATGTGTGATGTACACTTTTGGTTTCTGTCTTGTTGCTTGGCCACTATTAATTCTGTTTATGGAGTTAAATGCGTAAGATTATACTTGAGTGAAGCGAGGAACGATTTTGGAAGTTAGGAAGGAATAAGTAATTAGAAAGGACTTAAAACAAGAATTCTAAAGCACTTAGACACAAGAATAATAACTTCCTTCCAGCATAATTGAACTTAAGGAAAATGGTCATAATTAGTGGATATGTCTAGGAGTTGAAAATAGAGCCTTACGAAGAGAGAACTTAGAAAGGGTCAAAGACGTGGATTCCAGGACCCGTAAGCGTATGATAATTTTCTGCCTAAGTGATGCAATGCTGTTTGGATATATTAGTGAACATAAATCTTAGTGAGAATTGTAAGTAATGATCCCTTAGGTGTTATAAAGAACTATAATGGGTGTTAGGATGACTAGAACACAAGTTTAAGACCTTGAGGGCCAAAGCATAAGATATCTTAAGATAAAGGGATGTGAGGTAAGAATGAGATCAAGTGAGTATTGTTTTGATATATGTGAATGTTTTAAATACCGTGAGTATGAGAATGTGTGGATATGTAGCATGTTGCTATGATGATGTGGTATGCTATGTTTACAATGCATGAGAATATGAGATATGAATAGAGGATATGTTATATGATGTTCTATGGTTGTATGCTCATGTTGCATCCATACAAGATATGATAAGGAGGAAATGGTCCCATTATGACTTCCGAGTTAAGGGTTGTACGGGCGATCCAAGAAAGAGATATGATTCCCCCTCTTTTTCCTCGCATGAATCTAGTGACGGCTAGTTAGGATGAGCTCATTCCTAGGCGATGGGTGTATTTGGAGTTTTGGTGGCTATATAAAAATCGCCAGGCGCATGTTGGGTGGATTTTGGTGGCTACGATGAAGGTGGGAAAAAGTTAAGAAAGGAACTCGAAGAGTTCAATTGTGATAAAGTAAAAGATGCACATGCATATGTTTCTGGTTGTTCCATTGGTGCGTATGATTAAGTATATATGTTGAGTACGTGAACTGTCATGCTCAAGCATTGCCATGCATACATAAAATATCTCCTGCATTCATACTATCAAGACTCATGCTAAAAGAAACCCACTTCAGATAATAGGATTTGAGAAATTAAAACTAAACCTATGCATGCACACCTCTTTCATAATGAAACCCGAAGTGGCTGGGGGTAATGACGATGACACTTGTGTTAAAGTTAGGGAGCCTCCTGAGAATCTTGTATAAGTATTCTTACCCCTTTTGTTTTCCCTCCTGTGTCATCTCCAGATGGATTGATGTGGATGTTCGTGATCTTCCTTGAGGCGCGGCGTAGGAATCACATCATCTAGTCGATAAGAAGGCGCAGAGGAAGCATGAAGACTAGTCTAGCTTTGTTAATATTCTGTGTTCCATTAGTTAAAGTTGTTCGATGTAATTGATACCCCTAGGTGTCCTTATATTTATATGGACATTGTTGCTATGTTATGATTATAATATACTACTATAATTTATGTTGTGATTACTCTATGGTTTATTTATGATTGCTATGATGACGTGTATTGGTTGCTATGTCTTATATGTATTAATCGGTATTTATGCACAAGCGCGACTTGCATTTAAGTTTTAAGTTCAAAAAAAAAAAATTAGTCATATTTTCCTTACTCATATTTTAAAAGATAAGTCAAAATCTGAAAACAAAGACGTAACGATATAATTAACGAAATACGACTCGAGCATATGAGGTTAAAAGTTAGGGTGTTACAATGATGCTTGTGGTAATTTACTTTATAAAGATTTAGATCCCCCCTTCTCCATCTTTCCTTCTTCCATGGGATATGATGAACCTGTTGTGTTAGAATGTCCTAAGTTTTCAGATATAGACACACCTCCCAAGTGGCAGTCATTAGTTTGCCAAGTGCTAACAAGCCCATATTGGGTAAGAAGCCTTGAGGGGCAATGGATCTTACCTATAAGCCTTGAGCAAAATGATGATTAGAAAGCCAAAGTCTAGATGGAAAGGACCATTCTGAGTCACCATGTACACCCTGATGGTGCAACTAGTTGGAAAATTCCAAGATGATTCGGTGTGATATTGAAGGCACCTCTGCACCTATATAAAGTCCCTAAGGATTTAGAGCTCAATTGGCATATTTGTTGGTTGAAGCTACATACCCTCCTTGAGGGTCCTAACCGTCCAACTTAAGGACGTTAAAGTAAAGTGTTAGGTGGAAGTCAACCCACCATGAGGTTTTTCTTTACTTTTCCTTTTTATTTTTCTGCATTTTATATATTTTCATTTTAGTTTTGAGTCTTGTATCATATTTATTTTTGTTTGTATTTTACACCATCTATTTGGCACCATAGAGGTCACATGCATAAGCTCACATCACATGCACTATATTGACATACTTGGCATTGACTTTATTTTGTATTGCATGCTTAGTGGATTCATATTGTATTTTGGATTAAGTACATGCATTTTCATCTGTGAGATTTTAAGCCTTTTGATTAGACTATCATATGCCATCCTTATTTATTCATGTGTATTCCCTTTGGATTTGCATTCTAGAACTTGTTTATGGTCTTGTTTGAAAATATGTTTTCATGTGCATGCTAATATGATTGAGGCATTTTTCTTATTTTTAGCCACTTGCCTATATAGTCAACCTTTACATGTTACCATTGTTTAGCCCCTTTGAGTCTTATTGCCCATTTTTTGTTTTAGCACATCCTTAGCCAAAAGTGAAAAACCATGAAAATTCTAGCCTTTTAGGCTTAGGAGAACACTTGTGCAATCTTATATATGCTTGAGCATAAGTGTGCGGGAGAGCATGAGGATATGCCCCAATTTAACTATGGGGGAGGAATAATGTGTACCCAAAATTTAGCAGTAGCACAAAAAAAATTGAAAAACAAAAATATGGAAAAGTTTGGGTTGAAGGTGTGCCACATTGCATAATAAAGGCCTAGAATTGTGATAATTTGGACAAAGTGTACCCTTAGGTACTTGTGCTCTTAGTGTATGTATTTGCACTCTTTTGACTAGAGGCTTAGCTCACTAGCCTATACAATTACCCACCTTCACATAAGCCCCATTACAACCAAAGTTAAGTCTTCTTGATTTGGTATGCATGTGTGTGTGACAAAATGGAGAATGAGACCCGTAACAAGCCTATGGTAATGCATTTTCGTTTGAGAAGATTGAGTGTGCATCATAATCCCAAACACTTAGTGAATGAGAGGAAACACTAACCTTGGGAGGATTTTTGTACTTGGTCCATGCATCATGCATATGGATTCTACCTTGTATGCTATGTTGTTGTTCATGCCATGCTCGTTAAAATCTCTAGATTATTGGTTTGAAAGCTTATTATTATGCCACTAGGTTCATTTGAGGTGTATTGTCATTTAATTTCATGAATCATGCATTTTTAGGTTAGGAGTCTAGTCTATTCCTTGCATCCTGTTTTTCATCCATGCCTTGATTTGATCTTAGTTTCACATGAGGACATGTGAAAGCTTAAGCATGGGGGAGTTTTGTAACGGATTTTTGCCTGTTTGAGTACAAATGACCAAAATGCCCTTGAGGTCATTTTTACCAAAATTGAGTGACCCCAATCCTCAATGGGTCAACTCAATGTTTAAAGGGGTTATAATTGTTATGGTTGTTATTCGAGGTGAAAATCTCATTTTCTAAACTTTGCTCAAAATGACCAAAATACCCTGTTGTGTCTACACGGGTAAAAGGTGCCGTTTAGCCCAAAATTTTCAGGAAGTTTAGAATGATGTTTTTAAGTGATGTTTGATGTTTAGTTGAGCAGGAAGGTCCGGGCAGTTTTAGTGCAAAATTACCATTTTGCCCCTAGAACGTGTACAGTGAGCCTGACGCAATTAAGCAAACCTAAGCAATATTAAGCTCTAATTGAAGATTAATTTATTTCGATAATTAATCTAGAGTCAAAATGATTTATTAAGGTTAATTAGAACCTAAGATTGCTTAGATAAACTCTAATTGCATTCTTTAATTCAAGATTCCTAGTCATGGAATCTTGAATAGTGTTTCTCTCTCCAATTCCTTAAATTAAGGAATTGTGTCATACCTCATTTGACTAAGAAAATGAATTTAATTTGTTAATCTAGTATGACCACTCCCTAATCAAGTCTTGACCTTCCTAATTACCCAATTACCTCACCTAAACACTTTCTTATAAACTCCTAATCAAAAGTCTAATCAAAGACACACCTAAACAAACCTTTAACCCACAATTAGATGAACTAATTTTCTCTCTTTCTTAGCCTTAAGTGGGCCACTCCACCCCACCATAGTCCATCATGTGTTGTTTCAATTACACTCAAGAGCCATACTTCAAGCCATGCTTTGCCCATACCTCACCATGCTTACAACCATACCTTTGTAAGAGATATTTCTTCTCTCTTCCTCCCTCAAGAGTGGTTCCTTTCCCCCATGGAATCCTCATTGTCAAAAATTTCTATAAATACCAAGCCTTGATGAACCTTGTCACACTTTGGTTCATTTGTTAAGTTTACACTCCTTGCAAAATTCTCTCATTTCCTCTCAAACTCCTCACTTGGCTGAGTTCTTCCTTAAGATTTCAAGAGGATTTCCTTCTCATTTCATCAAGAAAACAAAGCTTCCTTACATCTCTCTCCAAGACTTCTTTAGGTAGGGGTTGTGTTTTAATGTTTTGCTTGTGTTCTTAAGAAAAGTTCTAGCTTTTCTCTTGGTTTCAAACTCTTTCCCCTTTCTTTTTCGGCCAAGAGGCCTTTTTATAAAAAGAACATGAGCTTGATGATGAGGTTTCAAGATAATGACTTGTTATTGTCATGTGAGAAACCTCTAAAGCTTGAAACAACTTGGTCTTGGACCATACATGCTTATGTTTCTTACTTCTCCTTGCTTATAATTTTCGGTTTTTTTTCTTTTCCTATGAAGGATTTCGGTTTCCTTTGCTTTGGTTTGGACAAAGTTTGTTGAAAATTGTAAAGTAGATCACAAAAGTTTTGTTAAGAAAATTAATCCTAAGATTTCAAAAAGCTCTAAGCTTACCCTTGCCAACCTTAAAGTTGGTCGGCCGTTTTAAGAGTTTACTCTAGATTGAAGCCCATGAGCAATAAAATAAAGAATATGAGTAGTTCTATTTATGTTTGTTTTGTTAAAGTGTTAATGTTTTTGGTTTTAATCCATTTTCTTGAGCTTGATGATGAAGTTCAAACCAAAGAATTCTTTGAAGACTTGGTGTTAAGAACTCTAAAGTTCATCTTCCATTGTTAAGATACATGTTGGGTTAAGGCCATTGATGTTCCTCTAAGGTCTTGTAGGAGCTCTAGTTAAGATAAAACAAGTTGCATTCATGTTTAAGTTTATGTCTTGCATTTCATGTTTATTTTGATGCCATCACTAACCTCACAAGAATAAATGAATGAACTTGCATTATCATATTTAAATTCCAAGCTTGCATTTCATGTTTATATTTCAAGTCATCACTTAATCCTTAAAGATAATAATGAGGTTGCATCTCATATTTATTTTATGCTCTCACTTTACTTTGTAATGAAGAGTAAAATGAAGTGCATAGCATGTTTAAGATTATGTTATCACCTAAATACTCTAGAGCTCAAAGACTTGCCCTAAGTATCTTCAAAGGGGAACTTTAATAAAAAAGAAATGGATATGTTTTAGTATGATATAATGATGGTTTGATTTTGTAAAATGTATGGATGATTTCAAGGAAAGGTTGGAAAACTATTTGATAGGTCTCAAGGTGTTTAAATAGTTTGGAATGTGTCAAAAATCATGTTTTCTCAAATTTCAAAGGTTTGGTAATCGATTACCAGCTTATGTAATCGATTACCAGAGATTTTTTGAAGGACTTTTGGTTTGGTAATCGATTACCAAGAAACAATGTAATCGATTACCAAGGCTGTTCTTCATGCAGAACCTATCCTTCAAATTCTATAATGAATTACCTGATAGTGTAATGATTACCTCATATGTAATCGATTACCTGATAGTGTAATCGATTACTTGAAGGTTCTTTATTTTTCTAGAAACAAATTTAACCCTAAGTAATCGATTACCATTGTATGTAATCGATTACCCAAGTTGTTTTAAGCCTAGAATAAATTTAGCTCCTAGTAATTGATTACTAGGCACATGTAATCGATTACAGAACACCTTTTTGCTCTTGAAATTGTCCAAAGAGAAAACTAGCAACTCGTGTGCACTTATATCATGAGTTTATGTGATTATGTGTGATGAATATTTTTGGTTTCTATCTTATCCTTGTGGCCACTGTATGAATTCTGTTTGAGGAGTTAGAATGCATAATATTATGTTGAGCGAAGTGAGGAACGTTCGGAGGTTTGGGAAGACTAAACAAATAGGAAGGAATTGGAACTAGAATCTTAAAGCACTTAGACACAAGAATAATAACTTCTATTCCAGCATAATTGAGCTTAAGGAAGATGGTACATAATTGGTGATTATGCCTAGGAGTTGAACATAGAACCTTAGGCGAAGATAGAACTTAGACAAGAGTTTAAGGCATAGATTCTAGAATCCCGTAGTTGAATAAATGATCCTGATAGTAATCTATATAATGCTGGATGAATTAGTGAGCATAATGTTAGAAGAACTATAAAGAACAAACCCCCTAATATGATAAAGACTTGCAATGGGTGATAAGATTACTAGAAAAAATTAGACCCGTAAGGGCCAAAGCATAAGACACCATGAGATAGGAGGTGTGATGTGAGCATGAGACGAGAAAGTATATTCTTAATGACGTGAATATGATTACATTTAAGTATGAAACCTTATGTGTATAATTGACATGTTGATATGATGAAGTGTTGTGCCATGTATTTGAGAAGCATGAGGTTTCGAAGTATGAATGAGATTGAGGAATATGCTCATGTGAACTAGAAAGTTATTGATTTGAGAAAGTTCCATGAAGAATGATGCATGTGATTGAGATTATGTGGCATGACTCAAATTTGAGGAAATTCGAAGATAGCTCTTATGCTGCCGAATTTCCGTCAAATTCAGAGACTTAAGAAAGTTTTGAGAAATATGATGTTTAAGGTGACACACAGAGACGTACTTCTCCTTCTAGGAGTAGAGAAGGTAAAACCATGAGGGCATAGACATTAGCCCAAAGCGGACAAAGTCGTTGGTCTTAACCAGTCGATGCGTTTCGAAGAAGGAAAAAGTCCCATGATGGGTGATCCTTAGGCCCCTACCGTTCTCTGGAGTCTGGATTATGATGATTATGATTATGATTATGTTTATGATTCGCTTATCAAGAGGATAAGTAAGAACTAGTGACGACTAGTTAAGGTATGAGTTCATAGCCTAGTTTAAGAGGTGCGATTACTATTATGTTTGGTGTCACAAGATTAAGATGGAGGAATGATGTTCAAAGAAAAGTTTCATGCCACTTAAATGTTGATTGATTATTGTTTGGTTTGCCTAAAGAACTGCCATGCATCCATGAACTATTATGTTGCATACATGCATTAAGATTCATTATAAAAGACATGGACCTTGGATAAATATCTTTTGTGAAAACTTCATAATGAACCTATGCATGCTTAACCTTTTCATAATAAACCCAAAGTTCCTGGGGACGTAACGATGACACTAGGATAGAATTCCCTCCTGAGATTCTTAGCAAGATTCTCACTCCTCTCTGTTTCTTCTTTCCATTACGTCTTCAAACATCGATGGCGTCGTTCGTGATCTTCATTTGACCCGCCCACTGGAGGTGCACTATGACCCGAGCATCAGTCTCTACCACTTCAAGGGTCATTGTGAGGTGCGCGTTTTTGTGTACGTGGAACGCCCTTTGCTTTCCCCGTCTCCAGCTATCATTTCAATCCGACTTCACCTTTGGCGATGACCTGATCTTTGAGAGGACGGACCAGGAGACGGGCAGACCCATCGTGCCCGTCTTCCTCATCGACGGCACGCGAATGCCCCGGTATGTTCCCCGTTCTTCCGAGGCCGATCCTTGGAGGGCTCTTCCCTTCGTTTCCTATGGATCTCGTGAGGTCACGACACTGTCACCCAGGAGGCATGCGAGGCACGTTCGGCAGCAGAGAGGCGACCACGTCGCGGAGGCCACGCTGTCCCCTCAATTTCCATGCCTAGATCTCTGCTTCGTTGGGCTACATCCGAGGAGCTCCGTCAGTTCGCGGGCTACATCTCCCCATCCGAGGAACGTCATCAGTAGGCGTGGAGGGTGAGGGTAGTGATAGTTGGGCGTTTATCTTTTGGGGATTTACCATGTACTTGCCTTTATTTTCCTTTTCGTGATGTATTTCCAGTTTCTATGTATGCAAGCTCTCCACTCATATGGGTAAGACTTTAATGCTTTCTTTGTATTCAGTGGTTATGTATTAAACTATTATGATTAATATTATGATGTTTGTTCTCATGATTGATGTGTCCTTAAATGCTTATGTTATGTATGATGGATTTATTCTTCCGCTTCACGTTGTTTATGTTATGCGCAAAGGCTCGCACTTTGTTTTACATGTTTCATTTTAAAAAAAAAATTACCTGTATTTTCCGCTAAGTTATTTCTAAAAGAATTTAAAGGAAGTAATGGCTAATAATTAATCTTGATACGTCCTAGGCGTATGGGTTAAATATTAGGATGTTACAAGCTTGATAAGAGGCATTTATGTCACTTATCTTGCTACTACACCTTAGCTTTTTGCATGTGTTTTACCTGAGTTATTAATGTAATTAATTAGGATTTTGATTTATTCCTCATTGTGTAATTTTGGAAGAATTATTGGCTTTTGCACTAATTTTGGAATAATTTGTAATTACATTCTGTTGTGTTTGACTTGTCTCTTTGAGTAAGGTTTTGTGCATGAGTTTTGGATCAAGTGCAAAGTGTCAAGAACAGAGGTTAGGTCTCTGGAAGAAGCTGGGAACTAAAAGAAATAAAAGCCATAGAAGCTCACTCTGAGTGAGCATTTCAGGTGCTCGTAAATCCTGTAGCACTGAATAGAGAGGTAATCGTGAAAATTTTGGACCACTCCCTCTGGTAAGCGTTAAGCGCTTGTACGATGATGGGAAGACACTTCATTAATCCATTTGGGCCTCACTTTGGCCCATTTTAGAGTAGTATATATAGGATTGACATAGATGTTTACCCAGCTTTTGACTCACTTTTAGGTTTCCATTTTAGTTACTATCTCTCTCTACATCTCCTTTATCTTCTTCTTCTCTACTCTTCTCTCTCTAGGGATTCCATAGGTGAATTGCTTTGTTCTTGTGGATGGTAGCAAGATTGTTACTATTATTTCTAGGTACTCTTTTAGATTCATTGATTGTAATCCTCAGAGATGGAAGGTTTATTTCCTTACTAGTGTCAGGATTTCGGATGGATTAGGATGACATTTGAGACCCTTTATTTTATATTGAATGCATTGGTTTTCTTAATGTTCTGCAGTTTCTATTTCTATAATTATTGTGATGATTGCTATAATCTTTATTGGGATAACTAAATTGCATCGTCATTTAGGGAAACCCTTTGGGCATAAATTGGTAGATTTATTAGTTTATGTTTGAGGAGAATATTAGAATTAACTTTCCAATTGGCGGTTAGGCTATAGCAACTGGTTCATTAAATCAATGTGATTTCTAAATAAATTGAGATCGTTTATTAGTTATTTGCATTGGTCAAATTCTAGAGGTCAATCGATTAATAGTATAATTGCTAGTAATTTATTACTAATAGCCACCAATGGATTCAATATTTGGTCAATGATAATTAATTTCCAATCCTAGGAATACCTTACACTAGTGTCTTCTTCACTATTGCTATGATCTTTTAATTTCAATTGCTACAATTTCATTTTTCTAAACCCCCAATTTTCCAACTAAGTGATAAAGCCTTCCTTGAGAGATGACCTAGGTTGTACCCTTTGCTACATTTTCTTGGTACAACTTAGCATAAAATAATTTCTAATTTTAGGAGATAGGCGATAGCCTCCGTTCGTCATCACACTATCACTCCTATGATTTTCATATGCGACCTCATATGAAAGCCGACCCATTGATGCATGGAGTCTATTGAGTCTAGGGATTAAGGGCGATAGTGCATTCTTTTTAGGGACATCATTATACCTTCCACTTCCACGTCTCTTAGGTTTAAACCTAGGCACTTCAGAACTTACACTCGGTCAATGCAACATCATCTTTGTAATAAAGCATGCATTGCTAATACCCCTCTAGGGAATGCCCCATCATCGTCTTCATCATTAGAACATGACCCATATCCTTAAATGCCCTCACTAGAAGTGGTATGGCAAATGGCTTTCACTAGGAGAGAGGAAACATTCAAGAACTCTATTACTTGTACATAGTTGTAGCCTAGTTTTAGGACCTATAGCCTGTAAACGTTTGCTAGATGTTTTTTTTTTTTTTGGCCCTTTCATGTGTATACGTTCTTTTGTTGGGCCTTAGGATTCAGCAGGTTATACTAGGCACTTGATGTACTTTGGACTTGGTTCCTGGATGGTCTTACTAGTAGGCTTACTTAACTTCTAGTGTGATGTATATGTTGGATGACTTGTATGCGATGTAGTATATATGAGTATTTGTGAACTATGGATGGTTCGTCTCAATCCTTTAGCTTACCAAATATGAGTTTCAATTTACTTTCTTTCATTCTCTTGACTAGTATATACAATATTAGTAAGTGACACTCTTCTAGCTACTACTATGTTAACACTTGAGTAATGCATGGTAGTTAGGAGGATGTTACATTGTGCTAAGCTACATGGATCCTACTAGAACTACTTCTAATCCGAAACATACCCACTTGATTCCCTACATTAACTACCTCCCCATGCTTCATCCAAATCCAATAGTTAAGCATGAATCTCCACTTGTACAAATGAACCCTTGTGGTATCATTATCTAAATACTTCCTACATTTGCACTTATTACATGTACACCTAACTTTTCCCTTATCAATGAATTGTTTTGTTTGATATGCTACCCTCATAAATTCATCAACACTATTTTAGAATTATGATTCAATGCCATCTCTCTTAGATGCAATCTATATACATCCATGATCGTTTTGAGGAAACTAGCACATGTAAGTAACCCTAAACCCTACAATTTTTTAAATACATACGTTATTACTTTTAAACACATTAAATTTGTCTTTAAATGTTTTTACTTCAATTACTTTAAATTGCTTTTAATTTTATTTGCGAAAGAAAAAGTTCACAAAATTTTGGCAACATCTCCGCTTAAATTAGGAGCTTCTATCATCAACTAATCAATGCATTCAATAATCAGAGATATCATTAAATGACAACAATGTAACACCCTTCACACCATAAGGCTATGCTTAAGCCACAACCTTATAATGAAGTTGTTACTTGTTTTCTTTACTTGACCTTTGAGGAGTATATATATTACATATGAGCCTGCTTTTATTGAATAGCATAAAACGCTTTCTTCTCTGATGTTAAATTTGAACATAAATAATTTATCAAAAATACATAATTGTATTATTGGACAACAAAGCAAGGCTTATAAAACTCTAACAAACCCTTACCTTGGTTCAGGAAAACTCTCTAGTCTAGGTAGGTTACTACTCAACATTCACCAAAAAAAAAAAACGGACTAAATGTTCTATCATCTGTTCTTTAGAAACTTTGGCTAGGACCAGATTGAGAATTCCACAAAGTAATCATCAACATAGCAATCTATAAAATATGATAACAACAGAATGAGAATCAAAGATTCCCAATAAAAAAATACTAGTCTACTACAGTGATATTTGACATAACATTAAAATAATTAAAGTGTCTTCGATTTCTTTTGAAATATCAAGCTTGCTTATTCACTTTACTTATTAAATACAGTATTATGAGTACACTTATGCTTGAGAATATAAAGGTCATAGATTCATAAGATAATTGCTCGGCATTCTAGTTATTACGGAATAATTATTTGGTTTGTTTCATTACTTCTTGGGTACAATCTTATTTTGAACTTTAAGCTTAAGAATAGAGCTCATAGGATTCCTAATATCCTGCTCATCTATGTATTTCTAGCTATGTAACACCTCGTGTTACATTCTAATATAGTTCACTTGTTGTAGTACCTCGCACTACAACCTAATATAGATCATTCTATGAATCCATGAGCTTATAATCAAGCAATTGATATGTAGTTAGTATCATTATTTTCTATGACTTAGCTACTTTAAACTTAATGGTAGAACTCATAGGACTCTTTGATATATTCTGTGGATCGTATTGTCAATGATGTAACGCTCTAGCGTTACAACCTGATATAGTTCACTAGATGGAGTACGTCTACTACATCTCATCTGAATAGCCCCGTTATTCTTTCTCAGTACATCCCTTTTCTCAAAACGATGTAACGCCTCACGTACAACCTGATATAGTTCCAAGGGCATAGCACGTCTACTACTACTCGTGAATCCATGAGCTTACCATTAAGCAATTAATATTACATAAGGCATATATCTTCAGTTTTCTTTCTTCATATGAAACTCTATCATGTAGTTGGGAAAATTTCTTAATTATAAAGTAAAAATATCTTCTTAATAGTTCTATATCTCATACTTCTTCTTCTAAATATTCTTGAACTCTTATGGGATTTTCTCTGTTAAGTCTCCTAAATTACTATGAGATTCTCTCTCTGAAAATCTCTTGAATTTCTTATGAGATATTCTCTTTAGATCTTGTAAATTCTTATGAGATTTTTTATTCAAAATCTTCTAAAGTCTTATGAGATATTTTGTTCAAAAATCTCTTGGGTTCTTATGAGATTTATTGGTAAAATCCTGAACTTTTTATGAGATTTTTGGAAGAGTAGTTACGAGATTTCTCCAAAGTCTAGTAAACTTTTATGAGATTTTTCTTAAAGAAAAAAGTTCAACATATATGAGATTTTCCATAAAATCTATTAAGGTGTTATGAGATATTTGAAAGTCTATTAAACGTGATGAGTTGTTTCTATAAATCTGTTACTATGAAGATTTCTCAAAATCTGCTAATCTTTTATGAGATTTCTTCATAGGAGAAACTTATAGAATTTCTTACATTATAATTCTTAAATCTTTCAGAAAATTAAACCAAGTGTATTACTTAGATTTCATAGTTTTTCTTCTATGGATCAAAATCTCATCCTTTTATGAAACTTTAGCATCATGCCTCAAAATACCAAACTTGCAGATTTTTAGAAAATATTTCTAGTTATATTCTTGTAAAATTTTCAGATTTCTCATTTTCTTTAAGAAATCAAAATTCTCTTAATTTACATAGTTAAATCTCTTACATCAATTACTCAATTCATGAAGCTTTCATTCCTAGCATCTTTTACATCATCAAGCTCAACATATACATATTAAAATTAAATTTCAGATTTCACAACATAATTTTCAAGCATATATCAAGGGTTTATATTAGCAAAATAGCTAAACAATCATAAGGCAATAGACTAGAATCTTTCCTACCTTTCTTCGAAGCTTTTTGCTAAACTTTCTCTAGCTTTTCTCTTCTCTAATCCAAGCCTCAAACCCACTTCCAGCACCTATATGAGCTGCTGTTTGGATTGATTTGAAGGGGAAAAAGAAGGCTTTGGCTTGAGTTTGATGTAGATGAAGTATTCTTGAACTAGCTTAAGTGTTTTCCTAAGCAAAGCCTTCAAGAACTTGAAAGTTTCATAGTGTCTCAAGAAGAAAAACATGAAGAACATGGAGGAAGAAGAAAGCAAGGTGAAGAACGTGAAGCCCTTTGCCAAAGAAGAAATGCTATTTTTCCTTTATATTAAAATTTACTTGGGGACCAAGTCATAAGTATGCCTATTCTCGAAAATTTGCCTTGTTTTTGTATTAGAAATGTCTATATTTATTTGATCGTCCTAAGTAAAAATTATTTGGGATTTGATAATATAAATTATTTTTACCAGACTAAGTGTTTTGATGTACTGTTATTACCACTTCAGTGTATAATTATTACTATTTTGATACCCAATCAATACCTAAACAATTTCCTGGGTTAAAAATATTTATTTAACTTTATCATATTTTTTTCAATGTCCTTATACCGATTATATGTCTTATTCTATATCTCCAATTAAAATAGTATTATATTAAGTTTTAATAATATTAAATTATTTTTTGTTTTTACAAACTCTTCATATTATTCTGATCATAATTGTATCTGGAATTTCCAAAATCCCTATAGATTATTCACAATTGATCATTTTATCACAATAATAGAAAAAACTGGGTTGTTACAAACAACATAAGGACATGTTTAAACAATCACAATTTAACAATTACATACAATTCATATAATCCTAAAAGCCATTCTAGAGTACATCCCTGATAACTCCACAATATGCATATCCTACAATCTCCAAAAATACAAACAAACTCCACATAATACAAACAAGTCAAAGAAGGACCTTTATGCCCTTCTCCCAAGTCATAAATCCCCATTTCCTATAATTTTATTATAGAAATTATAAGTCTTTATCCTACATACATGTTAAAACATATAAATAACAAGGATTTCGTTAGTAACCTATAGAACAAGTGCAAAAAAAGAAAAATCAAAAGCTCCAAGCACGCAACCTAATCCAATACTAAAAATGGGAAATGAATAAATAATTAATTTGACATAGTTATAAAATTGGAAAATGAAAATACACAATAAAAATAGAAGGAAAAAAAACCAAACCAAAAGCTTCCACAACCAACACCGTTAGTGCTTCTTCCAATAGAATTCCCGCATTGACAAAATAGAAACTAGCTAGAAACCCTTCAGAAAACTTTATAGCTTGTGTTTTGAGTGACAATAAAGCAAATTTTGTTAAAATGTTTTGAAGAATGGACTAATGTTGTACTTGAGTTTCTATAGCAATTAACATGACCATTCTTGTGACATATAAGTTCAATCAATGAGACTTTTTCGCAATGTCATGTTTTAACATGATCATAATCTCATTCAAAGAATTCAGAATTTTAATGATGTGAAAAATAGTTTTGAAAGCGAATAAAAGTATGATATATACACGAGAAAGGAATTTCACGCATTAGAAAGTGCTACACTAATGAAGAAGTTAATCTTCTTGAAGCAAGTAGTAATCATAGTCTTCAATCATAATAGGAAGATCCCCATCAAGCTTAGATTGAACCAAAGAAGATCAATAAGAAGATAAAAAATAGAGGAATTACATCATAAAACAGGTGTATTTAGAAACCGTGCTGACTTTAGAAAATGATGGAAAATTCAAAATTTAAATGAAGTCAACTCTCAAAAAGTACTTATAGTGACACATTACTATTGCACTTCGCTAATTGTCTCATATTCTAGAAGAAAAAGTTTAAAAACCACGTCCAAAAAGTAAAAAATAATTTCTAAAGCTTTATTCAGAAACCATATTTGACAACGGTCTCTACACCTACAAAATGGCTCTAACATAGAGAGCTAGTCTTCTAGAGGTCAATTCCTAGGATACAAAAAGAAGATTAACATGTGTAGGAGGAAAGGAAATCAAAGGACAATGGTCTAATTTGAATGCCAAGTATAAAAGAATGTCTCCTGCATACAAGTTGTATTAAAGTAAGGTTATGGGTTTGAATTGTAACATCCCCTATTATTTATGGATTGATGACTATCCCCACAAATCAACACGTGTCTTTTCAACACGCTTTGTCCTCGCTCACACGCTTCCTAGGAAAACTTCTAAGTGGTCACCCATCCTCCAAGCCAAGCACACCTAACCTTGGAGTTCTTTTGTGATAGGCTACCAAAAAGAATATGCATCTTTGTTAGCATAGGTAGTACCCATTAATTTATATAAGTCATCCTTAACTATATAGTCCCACACCTATACAGCCTAGGATGCCTCTCATTCTAGTGTGTAACCGGTTCATTCATGTACCCTTCGCTTAGAGGCCTTGCAGGAGGCTCCTTGTCAGTGCCTTCTGCACCAGCAATCACTCCCTACCTCGTCACTGGGCGTTACATGCCACCAGCTTCCACTTGGTTTGTCCTTGAACTACACCATCCTGGGAGATGTGCAGGCTCTGATACCATTTGTAACATCCCCTCCTGCTTTATGGATTGATGACTATCCGCACAAACCAACACGGGTCTTTTCAACGTGCTTTGTCCTCACTCATACGCTTCTTGAGAAAACTTCCAGGAGGTCACCCATATGCCATGGGCAGGGTGTGATCGTCGATGCAAGAAGGCATAGACAAGAAGCGGCTCTTGGGAGGACCTCTCAGCGAGGAGTACATGAATGAACCAATTACACACAGAATGAGAGGATCCTGAAGTGTGTAGATGTGGGAGTATACAGTGAAGGATGGCTTATATGAATTAATTGGTACTACCTATGCTAACCAAGATAAATCTTCTTTCGATAGCCCATCACAAAAGAACTCCATGGTTAAGCGTGCTTGGCTTAGGGATGTGTGACCTTTTGGGAAGTTTTCCAGGAAACGTATGAGTAAGGACAAAGCGTGTTGAAAAGACCTGTGTTGGTTTGTGGGGACAGTTGTCAATCCATAAAGAAATAAGGGATATTACAAATGGTATTAGAGTTCTACACCTCTCCCAATACGGTATGGTTAAGGGATGAACCAGCAGAAGCTCGATCGGCATGTAATGCCTAGTGACGAGGGCAAGAGTGATAAGGATACAAAAAGGCACGGACAAGGAATGACTCCTGACAAGACCTCTAAGAAGAAGGGTACATGAATAAACCGATTACACACAGAATGAGAGGGATCCTAAGGCTGTAGGTATGGGAGTATAAGTGAAGGATGGTTTATATGAATTGATTAGTACTACCTATGCCAACAAAGATGCATCTTCTTTCGGTAGCCCATCATAAAAGAACTCCATGGTTAAGCGTGCTTGACTTGAAGCAATTTTGGGATGGGTGACCTTTTGGGAAGTTTTCTTAGGAAGCATATGAGTGAGGACAAAGCATGTGAAAGACCTGTGTTAGTTTGTAGGGACAATGATAAATCCATAAAGCGGTAGAGGATGTTACATGAATTCCCTCGCTGACATGGGGGAGATTGTTGGATTTAATTTGTCGCGTCAACCTTAGGATTTAATGAGCTTAACATCCAGCCCATGGCGCCTGTAATGGGTGCACCCCTCAAGTTAGATGTGGTTTTGACCCTTTAAGGAAATAAGATTGCGCCCTTGTTAACAACTGTAGCTTCGGCCTAGTGGTAAGCATTTGATCCTACAACAACAACAACAACAATCAACAACAATCACTCTCCAAAGCATTAAAAACAACACTTTGGGCAACAAAAAGAAATAGAAAAACTAAGCTAAATCTAAAAACTAAATCGATTAAAATGCTAGAAGCGTACCTAGATTCCAATGGTGGCTTTGGTTTTGTGAATGGAGCTTAGCGACGGGGAATGACGGCAAGGAAGGGTTGTGGCAGTGGAGAAAGATAGAGGGAAGAGAGAGAAAAATTGTAGAGTGAGGAAGAAGAGGCATTGTGGAACACATTAATCACAAGTTACCAATAGGTTTTACCTATTGGTAAATATTAAATGAAATGGTACATTTGGGTTTCATTAATTATCGATGGTAGAAGGGAATCCTAAGAAATACATACCAACGTCCCAAATATTCAAAAACTCTCAGTATATACGTCGGTTATAATACTATAAAATAAAATTTAATTTAATTAAAGCCCATTGATATCCCTCGATAAACCCGTTGGAATGTTAGTGTGTCTATATATATATATATATATATATAGTCTGTATACCGTTCATATACCATTCGCACCATGTGGCATGCTAGCCTATTATTGATGGGTTATCGATGGCAATGGAATAAATATCCACTTTGTTGGTACACCTCAGTATACCCTCAGAATTTGTGTGCGCCATATGGCGCATGATGGCGCCAACCACTATTGTCAGTATATCGACGAGTTGTCTATTTTTTTGATGAAAAATTATATGTAAAAAAACACATCAATTCATCGATATGCTTATCAATAGTTACTAATGGATTTGTACCCATTAGTAACCTCTGTTATTCCACGATTTTCTAGTAGTGTATATAATCCCATGTGTCAAAATGCTCACCTAATAACCTACTCCAACCCAATAACCCATCTTACCCGACCTAACAACTAATTTTCAGTAGGCTTGTGACATATATATGATTATAATATGTCATGATTATAATATGTCATGTAAGGTTACTAGTTACCTTTTGTTAGTCAACTTAGCATTTAACATAAACATATTAAGGAAAAGGGATGATGCCAAATAGTTTTAGAAATGTTCGATTGAAATAACTTTTTTTAAGGACAAAATTAAAATTCATTTATTTTCTTGTGATACAAAAAAAATTTAAGCCTTTGATATATTTGAGTTTTGTGTAGTTGCTTATTAAATTTAAGCCTTAGTAAATTTAAGTTATCGTGGAGTTTAACTTAGTTATATCATCAATTTAATAGGTTACATGTGTTTTTCCATTAAGTCTTAGAACAATAAATTAATAGAAAGACTAATGTATTTTCATTATTAATGGTGAGAGATTAGGGGAGTATTTATAAATCTTGATTCTTGAACGGATAATTTATCTTTTGATATTTTGGTTTTTAAATCAAATAACATTTTAATAATAGTTTATAAATTGCAAAATTGATCCATTGTTCCTTAACTTATTTTTGCCTTTTATTTTGATCCCCTAACTAAGTTTCTATTTGTTTTGGTTCCTAACAATTTTTTTGTTCATTTTGGTTCTCTAACTCTCTTATATTAATTGTTAAGTTAAAAACGTCCTTAAATCTAAATATAGCTTAATTAGTTTTCACAGTCTACTTAATATTCTTAACTTGCTTGCAATCTTTAACTTAGCAGAAGAATGTGCCATATATGAGACTATTTTATTAGGTTTTACAATGGCATGATGTATTTAACTTAACAGTGAAGAGCTAGCAAACCAAAATGAATAGAAAATTAACAATTAGGGGACCAAAATGAATAGAAAATTAGGTAAAAGGTCAAACAAAATACGAAAATAAGAAGGGACCCAAATATCAATTTTGCATGTATAAATTTTACATACAAAATATCAAAAAAGAATTAGCGAATAGTTGTACAAAGTGATCATTACAATAAATGTGTAAATAAACCCGTCTCCCATTTAAAGGGTTCTTTTGTTGTACAAAAATCATGATTTGAGGAACTGTTACCGTGCCAAAACCACCATTTCACTGTATTTATGCGTCGTCAAGAAATATTTCACAAGAAGATTTTGTATATTGTTAATCATTTCAAAACAATGTCACTTCAAAATTTTACTTTACAGATAGTTTCATTTTGTAAAATATCATTAAACAAAAAATAAGAATATGTCACCAAGTGCGTCAACATTGCCTTAAAATAAACTGTGTTGAAGGTCCTCGAGATGCATGGATGGGAAAGCGCTTAAAAGTTAAAAAGAAATCCCTTTTACGAAGCGTATAGAAGATTCGCTTTTACCAAGGTACAACTTTTATTTCTGTTGGCGCATACAAACTGTTCAGATTTTATTAACCAAAAGTAGGCCCCATTTGAAAGGGGGCATGTGGTATATTGAATCTACTAGATGCATAGGGTTTGGGAATCAATACTAAAAGTAACCTACAAGATGACTTGCCTATTCAGGAAACCTATACTGTACATCTATCGAAAAAATATGGGCTTGTAGTCGTGGACATTTATCGCCCAGGCAAGTAGTGAATTATTGTTTGATTATGTTAATCACTTTTAGGATACATGATTGTCAAACAGTAGTAAGCAAATTCCTATTCAAATCTTGCAACGGGAAGTCCCTCGAAAGTGCAACCTCACGGATCAGTGAATTTTGTGTACTTTAAAGTAATCAAACTAAGACTCTTGTACTTGAAGACAGCAGATCCTGCATACTTGGCCTTGAATTAGGACTTTGTTTGGAAATGCTATAACATTTGTTTCAAATTTTAATTATTCCGGCCCGTCTAATACTTTTTTTTTTTAGTAAAACTACTCTATATTATTGATGGGCATACGTGGTTGATTCTCTGTCCTTAGTAAAAAGTGTGAGAAACTGAAACCTGCTAAGAGTTATCGTTTTGAGTTATCTCTGACCCGTTTTCGTGGGAATGAAACCAATGAAAATGAACATAACAGTTATTTGGGGGGGTTTTTTACAGATATAAATTAAAAAAAATATTATATACTAATCTCTCGCATTTTGATATTTAAGTACACATATCTATTCTTTTTTTACACAGGCCAAATTGATTAGCTAGCACTCGATTTCAAATGACAAAAACACAAATAAATCAATCAATAATAATTAGATCTCCCTTTGTTATTGTTTGATTGGAATAAGTTAATATAACATTTTCTAAGTACAATGTCATCTTTAAATCATGATATTATACTTAGAAGTTGTTACTTATAGATCGCAGGTCTTTCTTAATTATCTATAGTAAAATCGATTGATTTGCACAGTAATTGATTCATAATTCTATTGAAAACATATAAAAAGGAAATAAAATATCTATTAAGTATACATCCAAATACAAAATGCTCTGCTATGAGCTCTCATATATGTCTATTTTACATAACTACAAACTCATATACATAACAAAATAAAATAAAAAAGATTGCAACTATCATATTACTACACTCTGATTCTTCTATGGTTGCGGTTTCATATCTCCCTTAAAAAATATGGAGACGACATAGAAACACAAAATATAAGAGTGAGAATCCTAAAATTCTTGGTAGGGCATCCCCAAAATAAATAACAAAATCCATGTCATCGTTATCGCCTCAACCACTTCGATTTATTTAGGAAATGTGATCATACAATACATATTAAACATTCATTTTAAAGTTTTAAAATCATCCCTGAAATGGATTCATCTTATTAGCCCATCTCATATATATATATGTCATACTACTCAATATCATAGAAATTTATTCTCAACTTTACATGCTCTTGGTACATCGAAGGGGATCTCATACATATCATATAAAGCACATACTATTAAATTATAACTGAAACGATTGGCCTCAATATCAATGATAAAATTCTTCACTTAGCACATAAGATAAAGGACTACTTAGAACAATTGCTATTTCAAATTATCTTGGCCCTCAACTTTTGTGGCTTTGACTACTTTAGGATAATAGATTTTTCACTGAGCCCATTTCTATACATGATCATTGGATTTACTAGCTAGGTTTACTTTCTCAACTTAATTCAAAGGTAGTCAGGTTTACTTTCTCTGATAGATTGGATTTACTTTCTCCAGCCCAAGAAATATAATCTTATGCTTTTCTTGGTAGTCAGGTTTTCCCGCAACGGATTTACTTCTCTAGCCCAAGAAACATAATCTTATGCTTTAATTTCGCATATGAGCAATTGTAATAAATATTCACATCTATATGTGTAACATCCTAAATTTCGTCTAGGCTAATTGACTCGATGAACTTGAGCAATTGATTTACTAACTAGGCGATTGATAAGGGTCAACATTGGTGATTTATTGTTGATTAATGACATTAGCATAGTTAGAAGACATACAAGAATAAGCAATGATAAGTACTATTAAGACATAAACCCTAAATTAAGCATATTGGACAAGGACAATTTATTTACAAGGTTAAATTCCCTACTCAATATTAGTAAATTACATTAATCAAATAGATAGTAAGAAATTGATTTGAAAGATTAATCCTAATTAATGATAAAAAAAAAATGAGTAAAACTAATAGAAATTAGACAAATGTCATGAAAAATAACAAATGATGTTAGAATAACAAGTGTGTCTAGCAAATAATTATAAAAAATACCATTACTTAGTGAAATTATGAAAATACCCTTGCTATGTAAAGAAAATTATCAAACTACCCTTGCCTTAACAAAGACACCCTTATTCTATAAATGGAATTATAAGAATACCATTGTCATTGTCTAATTACAAAAATATCATTGTCTTGGTTAAAGAAATTACTACAATACTACTACTTTAATAATTACTATAGTGCCACTACTTTAAAAATTACAAAAAATAGGCCAACATGTTTACATAAAACATGGACCATTTTCTCATCCCAAAATTAGGCCTACATGTTTGCATAAAACATGGAGCATTTTCCCACCCAAAATTTGGCCAACATGCTTGCATAAATCATGCTCCAAGCATTAGTTCTCCAAGTGCTTCATTCTTCTTTTTCTTGATCCTTTCATTATATATACTCTTCAAAATCTCTTCTATTCATTCTATTTTCCAAGCTATAAAGACCTCACCATGCTATCAGCACCCAATTTGATTAAGCTAAAAAATGAAAAATGATAATTAGTTTAATTTTATTTCATCTTTTGATTTAACTATAATGTCATGTTCATTGTCAATATCATGTTTTGAGTCTCATATTTTCCTTTTTGAATATTTTATGTTGCATATTAATAAAAAAAAAAGTTTTCTTTTTCACTTTTGCATTGGCATAGCATTTTTGCCAAGAGTCCGTTAACAATACCCCAATCCATTTCAGCCCATTTGCATTCTCTTTAGTCAAAATAATAATAATAATAACAATAATAATAATAACTCTCTCATCCCATTTCATTTTATTGTTGTTAAAAAATTAAAAAAAACATGTGATTTTATTATTGTAAGAAAAAAAAATTGGCTCGTTGCATCTTAGTTCATTTTTGAAAAAAAAGGGGTATGCCAATTGAAAGAAAAGGACAATGAAGAAACGGTGCTGTTTTATAGTCAAGCAAAACGTGCACTGAAATCGGAATTAAGGAGATGTGCATTGAGCTAACGAAGGAAGTAAAAAAAGCAAAGAAGCATATGCCTAACATAACAATATGAAATCTTCATGGATCAAAAATGGTTGCTGATAGGTCTAGCAAAGTTAATTCTTGACGCTATAAATGGGAATGAAAATTCACAAGGGAGGAGGACGATTCCTCATCACAGGCAGCACCATCAACCTCTCACACAACCTCCATTATCACTATCACGCCACCACTAAAAAAAAAAAACAAATACCAACCATCAAACCCACATTTCCATCAACTCATCGTCTCCACAAAACCAATAAACACATATCAAACATGAACTCATCATCACCAATAACTTATCCCAACCCAAAAAAATTTCAATCCCAAAGCTAAAACCAAAACCAAACATGCATCTAAGCCTTTCAAACATAAAAAGAAGGGAAACTGAAACAAAGGAAGTCGCGGTGGCAACGCGCCCACCGTCGTGGTGCTCCCTCCTCCGCTGCCTCCCGCCCGGCAGCATGCCACGCAGTCCGATCGCCACCGCTCATCGCTCGGAGCTTCCCTGCGAAGTCATGCGCTACTCCGTGAAGGCCGCACTGCCAGCGGACCTTGCGCCGCTGACAAGGCGACCATCTGGCCGTCACGCCCGTCGCGTTCTGGTCGACAGCTCACACGAATCCCAGCTAGCTCGGTTTCTGCGCAACGTCTCCCTCTACGGCACGCTGCTCGAGAATCTCGCCCTTCATCACCGCAGGAAAGCACCGCCCATCTTGCCTTGCCCTTTCTTTGTGTGTCTGTTGGGGTAGTAAAATGGGGAATTAGGGGTTTAGTTCTAATGTTTGGGGGCTATTTTGATCATGTGAATTGATTTGGGGTATGTTTGGGCCTCTTGCTGGGTTTTAGTAGAGGGTATTTGTTTTCTTTTTGGGTTAGAACTACTTTTTATTTTTTGGTTGATTTGCTTGTGGGCTGTATTTTATACTTAGGATTCTAACAATATTTTTTATAATCTTAAGTCTTAGGATTCTAATTGCTATTTCTAAACTTAAAAGTACAAAAAAATATATATATTTTTAGATAATGATTAATAATGGTGATTGAGTAACAAATGTTATCTTCACTATTATTGAATCACAAGAATTTATTAAGTGGCCAAGTGCAAACTTAAATCCCCTGTAAAAGCGACTTCGTTTTTAACATTAGTCGGTCAAAAATCCATTTTTAAATTAAAATCATCCAACATATTTTATTTTTTCTTTTAAATTAAAATCCGTCAACCCACAATTATTTTCTAAAGAACTACGTGGCTTTGAGTTCCTCATTGTAGGAGGATACATAGGGGGAATCTCTTGTCAAGCCAAACTTTAAATTTTCATAATTTTGCCCCTAATTATTGTTATTTTATTTCCTCTATTTGTAAACACATGAATTTGATTTTTGTTATTTATTTATAAATATCATATTTGCTATCTTTTTTGGGTAAATTTTATATGCTTTAAGTTATTCTATTTGCACAATTAATTTTTGGGTAATCGTTTTGGACGGATATATCAAGGGGGCGTGGGGTTTAATCTACCTTCCTGCAAAAATAGACTCCAAGTTCTAACTCTCTTTAGCATACCAGTTTAAAAATAACTTTTACAAAAAGGTTTTCCCAATGGTTTTCCTTAATAAACCTTGGTACGACTCCATAAAAATATTTTTCAATATTTTCGCCACCCGTCGCGATTCCGATTGCGACACATGCTTTGCAAGAGCTACATCCTCTAACTCTTGTAAAATACATACACTCTTGCTAGTTTTCAAACCTTAGTAACTTCCTAAGTGTTCTTTCTCTCTTATTCTTTCTTTATCATTCTTCTTATGTTCTTCTCTTCAAAGACTTCTCTTCACTCTCTAAACTTCATCCAAACACTTAAATTCTAAACCCAAACTTTCACTAGCCTTCACAAGAGTTACAATCTTTAACTCTAGTGAAAAATATCTTCTTAAGCACTCTAAGTCCTAAAGCCAACATACAAGGAGAGTCATCTACTCCAAGGACTCTTGCTCAAGCTCAAGGAAGAAGAGAAGGACTCTTTTTAGACCTTACATAAGAGGTAGGGGTTTCTTCTTTAGTTGTTCAAGCATTGTTGGTTTCTAACCATGTCCATGGTTAGAATGCCTTAAGCTGGTGTTATTGACAAGAGTTTTGAATGGTTATTTGTGAAATATATTTTTATAAATCAATGCATTCGCTTTTCTATTATAAATGTTTTTATGATGTTTTCGTTCTCATATGTGGCTTAAAAACATGGTAGATGGTCCTTGTGTTGAGGGAATAAAATCAAACATTGAAATGATGGGTGCTAAATTTTTAGCTATTTCTGCTGTAGCTACTTTGAAATATGAAACTCACAGAATATGAAGCTTTTGGGAATAAACTATTTTCGCTACAAACTAGATTTAATAAAGAACACTCTCCAAAAAGAATCACCTAAAACGAGTTCTCTAGCTCAAGATATAAAATTTCAAAGTTAAGCTAAAGAATGAAACTCTAAATATGACCTTATAGTAGTAAAATAGGTGTAATTTATTCTATAAAAATGTAAATAGACTGATTTCAACTCTGTTGAAAAGCTAAGACACATTGAAACACAGCCATGTATGGTATGCATAAATCTTTTCACCATAAAAATACTTAATGAGAAATAAAATTATGAGTCAGTGTGCTAAGAGTGGAAAGGGGTACTTTACAAGGATACTATGGCATAATCATAAATGTGTTTTTAATGAAATTACCTTTAATGAAAATTTTGATGAGTTAGGAATCTAGAAATAGCTTTAAGAGGCTAAGATATTACGTATATAGAAAGTTATAAATTTTCATGTAAAAGATGTAGAACTATAAATAGAATATTAAAGTCTTACAAAGAGAAGGTTTTAAGAATTTAAGTTGCAATAATCTTCAGAGAATATATATATATATATATATATATATATATATATATATATATGTCATAAGAAAGCTTAAAAATATATAAAGAACCTCCAATAATATTTTAAAGTGCATTAGTTGAGTCCGGTCCTTGAGTTCTAGCATATTGGGTATGAGCATGTTTACTTTTCAATGAGATATTGATGATAACATACTTATGGATATATGCAAAGAATGTGATGTATGCTTATGTGATCAATTACATGATGATTTATGGCATGTTGTGATTATGAATAATTGATTGAGATGCATGTTTGATATGTTATACGACAGGAAGCAAATTTGGAGAAATTTCGTTTCCAGTCATTATGCCTGTGATTTTCGCCAAATTTGTGGACTTAGAAAAATTATGGAATTTTGAGCATGAAATGATGAATGATAAGTTATGATGTTGGCCATGTTTATATGCTCATGTTTGCATCTCTAAATGACATGCTAAGATTAAAGGTGACATAAGACACATGGAAATGATTCTCTAAGCTCAGGAATTAATGGTTATGGGAGGTGACCCAAAGAGGTGATCTTTTATACTCAGGAATTAATGGTTATGAAAGGTGATCCTATGCCCCTATCCCGTACTTTGGGATTCAGGAATTAGCTTATGAGAGGATAAGTGTAGACTAGTGATGACTAGTTAGGCGTGAGCTCATAACCTAGAACTCTCAGAGGAGAGAGTATTAGGGTGGCCCCTTAAAGAGAACAAGAAAGTTAAGACACCTAAGAGAGTTAAGAGAAAAGATTATATTAAAATGAATTATGTTCCTTATGTTATGATAATTCATTCAAGTCTTGTGGTATGTTGCATAAGCATTGACTTGCATTTCATAATATGGTATGATGCATTCATGACATTAAGATTCATGCTAAAAGATACGGGCCTTTAATAATGGTATTTGGAACTTAATAATTGAATCTTATTTATGTCTACTATTTTCATAATGAAACCCGAGATTCCTAAAGATGAAGATGATGACATTTGTTTGGAGGCGAAAGCCCTAATGAGATTCTTGTACAAGTTTCTCATTCCCTCTCTCTTTCTTTTCCATTTTGTCTTTAGAGGGCAATGGCTATGTTCATGATCTACATTGATACTCCCACTTGAGAGATGCACTTCGATCCTCTCAACCAGTCTTATCATCTTGTGGGTTGTCTCGCTACTCCTACCATCCTTGCTCGTGTGCTCGGATACTTTCCTCTCTCTTAGGAGCGTC
Source organism: Dalbergia oliveri (assembly GCA_030441495.1). Classification (NCBI taxonomy): domain Eukaryota; kingdom Viridiplantae; phylum Streptophyta; class Magnoliopsida; order Fabales; family Fabaceae; genus Dalbergia; species Dalbergia oliveri. The sequence goes on from JAMLFY010000026.1 coordinate 244,075, forward strand.
GTTCAGGTGTTGATGGTAGACCTCTTGGAGTGCTTATGCATATCTCGTGGAAATGATAGCCTTCTTTTGATATTTTTGTTAGAGGTTATCTACTCTAGGCATGTCCCAGTAGGAGTAGTGGGAGGAGATGTTTTAGTAGGTTGTCTTTAGCTATATTAATAAAATTTCACAATTTCGAAGGTCAAAACTACACACTCTCAGCTAATAGTTAGAAGTCTCAATTTTTCTACCCTATCAAATGAACCCAAAACTTCATACAAAAAATTATAGTTGGACCTCAATATGTCTTCAACATCCTGTAAAAATGTCAGCTAATAATTTGATCATTTGCTAGGGTAACAAAATTAGAAAAATTTTGTACTACAAACTGGACTAGCTAGATAGAACCCTTGAATGGTTCAATTTTCCATTTTTTAAAAAATAGCAAAAGTGATTAATGAGACCCAAGAAAATTACTGGAAACTCTTTCATATGTTAGCTTCATCATATAAAAATTTTAGCTCACGATCATGTTTTTAAGTCAGGTAAGAAAAATCAAAACATTTCACTTGCTTGCTAAATTCGGGATTTCCAGCATGACTCATAACATGTTTTAGGAAAAGGGTTTCATAACTTCATCAAAACTCTCTACCAAAATTAACATATCAATATTCATATAAAATCAACCAATAAAACTAAAAATTTCATGCTCCATCAATTAGAAAAGTTAAGAGTAAATTTTTAAAGATAAGTGGATGAAATAAGCCCTATTTTGGTGGCTTTAGGGATCTTACTATAAAAAAGAGGTAATAAATAAAAATAAAGCAAGAAAAATAAAGATAGTTGAATGATTACTTATTTTTAATTCATTAAGATCAATTCAACTTATAACAATTTTCATTGTTTCTCAATTTTTTCTTACTTATTTAACCCTTTGATTAATTTTGCATTGTTGTATATAATGTGTATGTATTTGTGGTAATAGCATTATTATGTTGGCATATTTTAGTGATAGAATTCCATAAAGAATATACTATCAAATATTAGTTATTTTATTTTAGCACATATATATTTTGTACTAAATGTTACAAATGATAATGTTATGCTACAGATTGTTTATTATGATTAAAGATTACATGATCGAATATTGTATATGCTTTTGTCTATAATTATAATCCTGGACCCACATGTGTTCTACAATACTAATGCCAATTACTTTCTATTGGTGCTTAATGATCCTGGTCGACAGTTAGTATTCTTAATTTCTTTTCAAAGGAAATAAAATCAATCAATCCATAAATATTTTATTAAGAACGACGTGGCTTTGAGTTCCTCATTGCACTAGGGGATACATCGGCTTAGCTAACACTATCAAGCCAAAATTAATTTTTCCTAAAATTTTATTCTCCTTTTCTTTATTATTATTATTATTATTCGACTTTTCCTTAATTCTTTATTTTGTACATAAAATGTTAATTCATAAGTTATGGTGGTGGCTATGATTACATGTTCATATATTGCATCTCTTAATAATATGCTAAGATTAACAGGTGACATAAGACATATGAAAATGATCCTCTAGACTCTAGGAATTAATGGTTATGAGAGGTGATCCAATAAGGGACTCCTTTAGTTCAGGAATTAATGGTTATGAAAGGTGATCCCATGCCCCCTACCCGCACTCTGGGAGTTAGGAATTAGCTTATGAGACGATAAGTATAGATAGTGACGACTAGTTAGGTATGAGCTCATAACCTAGAACTCTAGAGAGAGAGTAGTAGGGTGGCCCTTAGAAGAGAGCAAGAAAGTTAAGTCACCTAAGATATAAAGAGAAAAGATCAAGTTATGATAGCTTGTGTTTTTTATGCCATATTGAATTATTATGACTATCATGATATGTGTTAACATGGCATTAACATGCATTTATGATGAGATATGATGTACTCATAAGATTAAGTATCATGCTAAAAGACATGGACCTCGGCCAATGACTTTTAAACTTAATAAATGAATCTTATCATGTCCACGTTTTTAAAATGAAACTAGGTTCCTGAAGATGAAAATGATGACACATGTCTGGAGGCAAGAGTCCTCCTGTGATTCATGTTCAGATTTCTTATTTCCTCTATTTTATTTCCATTTCGTCTTAGAGGGCGATGGCCATATTCGTCATTTACCTTGAGACTCCCACCTGGAGATACATTTCGATCCTACCAACCAGTCTTATCATTTTGTGGATCGATGTGTTGTTCGCCTATTTGTCTTCTTAGATCGTCCTTGCACACCTAGTTACCAGCTTTTGGTTCTCCACCTGTACCCTTTCACTGATTTTTATTTTCGAGTGCGCTCGCCTGCCTACCGAGAGCCTCCTCGTGGCCACACTTCCGCATCTGCCATCGTGATTTCCCAATTTACATACCCGACCTATCGCACTAAAGTCGATCTTCCGAGGAATCTCCTTTCCAGCACTCTTCAGGGGTTCTACTCCCACCATTCCAGATGTGGGAAATAGGAAGAGGCCAGTGATGCAGCCTATGAGGGGAGTCCAACACGCTCAGGAGCCACCCGTCCATGTCGGGAGCCCATGTTTATCCGTGGGTCCACTCGCCCCCTTTGACCCCGCTCATGCGCCTGGCTACCTTCCTCCCTCTTGAGAGTGTCATGTAGGATGATCTTAGTTTCTATATATATACTGTTTATGTTTCTTGTGATGATGTAACTAGCCCAATCCTTACTAATGGGCATATTACTGTCTTGGTGGTTTGTTTTGGTGTGAGTCATGGAACGGTTAATGCTTGTGTTACCTGTATGTACATATATGATGGTGTGATTATGTATTGCCTATGAAGAGTTTTATTTTCCCTTTTGTTATAATAGGTGAGTTGTAACACCCTCCCAATTACCACAGTCTACTGAGTATTGACAAAGAAATTAGCAGTATTACGACGTTCCTGATCGATACTAGCCAGAAATTTCAATGAGAAAAGAGTTCGAATACATATGTTGCCACAACCATATTCACATACATTAACATCATGTCCAAGTTACAATATATACATAATAATAAAAGACAAATACAAAACAACCCCTAACTAGTCAAAACTCTCTAGCAAACGAGGCTAACCCCTACCGAATACCTAACCTCTCAAATATTCAGACCGAACAAAATATCATATAGATACAACGAGCAAAAGAAAACTAATAATACATCGGTCTAAGCTGTAAAGCCCTAACACTACACTACTACTATGTACATGCCAACAGTCTCTGAAAGTCTCACTTCCTCCTATAGGAAGCCGTTGGCCATTCGGTGCGATGACCCTACCTCCACCAGGGCGTCTAGGCCCTCAGGGTTCGAGTTGGACGAGGAGGACAAAGAAACGGTGCGTCCTGGTGGTGTGCAGGGTGGGGCAAGGGGAACCTCAAACACATCAGGATGTACCATCTGGAGAGGCACACCTCGTAAGGGAAGGTGGGGTTGAAGTCTGGGCAAAGACTCGAAGTACTAAAGGAACGACCGAAAAACATATATATACGAACTGGAGTAACCGATGGCGTACAGGAGTCCAATGCTGGTCGTATTGTCACACCCATTGTGGCGAGTCAAAGAAAAAACCAGGGACGGCATCTGGATCTGGACAATACAATACACAGCTGGGGGTGAGAATATTGTAAACTTCTCAGGAGGATAGTTTCCCCCAGAGGCTATACATAGTACAAATAAGAAGTTCATGCATATACAATATTCATATAAAGTTCATAAATAGCAATCCTAAAATCTATAGATTGTGAGAACTTAGAATGGCACCACAGGAGTCAATCAGGTACTATTATGTACAACCATAAACTCAATTCCACATATTTTCTCAATTTCTCATTATAGGGAAGGCTTAGTTTCACATAGAGCCGCATCCACATTTAATAATTTCATAGAGGACAATAGACTGCTAGGACATGAGCTCATTCCTATCGTGATCATCGGACTTCATTTTTTTCATTTCGAATCACACACAGTTCTATTCCTAGCCAATACGTCTACCGACTTATAATTTTCTAGGGAAGTCCTTACTTTTGCCTTCCCTCTTATCCTCTCTAAGCCTTGTTTCTATTTTCGCCATATGTTCAAATATGCAACAATATAATGTGTACATAATATTTCTCCGTGCTCTCACATAGCATCATATACTCCTTTTCTTTTCTTAAAAACATGTTTACCTTACAATTAAATATTCAATTATATTAGAGGTTCATGAATAAGAAATTGAAACAATTAGTGGGCACTCATATGCCATAGACTTGGAATAGACATCATACTATTATAAATTTTAGCCATTTTCACATTCTAGCACCTTGACAGAATTTCTGTTCTAGGTTCAACATTAATTAGTGTATTCAAACAGCCATCCCAAGAGTCACAAAACTTATATATGACACTTCAATGTGTCTAGAATATCCTGTAAAATTTCAGGACAATCAGGGTTCTATAATTACTTCAGTAAAATATACAAATCTGGTGGTCAGGGGCCACCAATTCATAGGCCAGATCGGGTTCCTATAATTTTTAACCCTAGAAATTGATGGAACCAATGCACAAGAAAATTTACAGTGACACTTCAATATGTTATTAGCTTTGCATAAAAATTTCATGAGCTATCTCAATCAATTGCTATGATAATAAAATCAGACAAATTTATTGCTTCTATTACAACATCTAGGATAGCATAGACACATTTCGGTTCTTGAATTTTGAGGTAGTAAACCTTAAAATTAACACCTAAGAAAATTCATGTAGTTAGTTTAAGATGTCCACTATAACATATAATTTTTGTAGATCATCTATTTACCCAGAAATATACCATAAAATTTGGGCATAATTACTACTTACAGAACAACTAGAAATCCAAGCCTAGTCCAGATTTCCTTTAGTGAAAACCCCTTTTTAACACCATCCAAACCCACCAACAAAATTCACACATCAATAACAATATATAATCAACCAAATACAATAAAAATTTCAAAATAAAACTAGGCAGAACAGGTTAGCAAAAATTTCAAGAGAAAGGACTATAGAAAACCCTACTCTTGAAGGCTAGCCTATCTTTGTCTTAGCTTGCTTCAAGATGAGAGTCCTCCTCTCCAAGACTCCCAAAACACCTTCAAACCCTCCTCTGACCAGTGATGGATGAGGTGAATATGATGAGGTTTGGAAATTCTAATCGGTTGTATTGGTAGAGATTGAAATGTAGATCAATTTTAGTGAAGGAAGGTTTAGGTTTTGATGGCTCTAAGATAGGGTTTATGGAATTTGAAAGCCAACTCAAGCTCTTGGCTATGGAGGAACCAGCTGCTGCTTCTTCTCTCCTAATGCCCGAATTCTCTCTTGAATTTGGAAGAGAAAATGGTGACTAGGCTTCTTATAATAAAGCATGTAAGATATTTAACAAAATAATCATTACTTATGTCATAAAGCAACAATGGATGGCTAAGATTAAATCTTGGATTCCAAGATTAAATCTTGGCCTTCCACATGTCTTAATTAGATAAATATCACTTATTTGTGTTGATGGAAATATCTTTCTGTTTAAAAATCACACACCGAAATCTCACAAAACGGATAAACACCTTACCGATAAAACCGATATTGCCCAAAATTATTTCTAAGCATAAATTTTTCATTCCCACACATTTCTAACCAAATCCTCATATTTTCCTAACTTTGGGCACCTCTGGTTCCTAATTTTAGTTTCGCTTGTTCCCAGCGGCCCGGGCTTGCAAAATACTATTCACAAAATTTTTTTTTTCTCTCATGGAGTCGTGCTCATCATAACTACATCTTTCAGAATTCTAATATTTCTATTAACCATTCCTCAATCAATTTCTAAAGAAAAACTAGGATGTTACATTACCACCCACCTTAATAAAAAATTGTGTCCCCAAAATTTCGTACCTGGAAATAATTTTGGATAATCTCTCTTCATGGTTGACTCTAACTCCCATGTGAAGTCTTCATTCCCCTGCCCAACCCAAGCTACTTTGACTAGCTGCACTACTTTATTTCTCAGCGTGGAGCTTCTTTATCCACGATCTGAGCGGAGGCGCTTGAAACGTCAAATCCTTCCATAACTGTATAGATTCGGGTTCAATGACATGGGTTGGGTCAGGGTAATACATCCTAAGTTGTGATACATGGAAGATTGGATAAGGACGGGGTAGGGCTATTGGTAAGTAAGCTGACCCAATCCGTCGAAGGATCTGAAAAGGGCCTATAAACCTAGGGGACAACTTTTTAACCTTTAAAGCTCTACCTACTCCCGTAGTGGGTGTGACTTTCAGGGATACGTGTTCTCCTTCTTTAAACTCTAAAGGCTTCCTTCGGTTACTGCATAGCTCTTTTGAAGGCTCTCCGAAGAGGATTTTATCCTTGATTTTCTGGATTTGTTCTGCCGTCTGATTAACTAGATCCTCCCAACAATCTTGCTTCCCCGAATCGTACCAACATAATGGAGACTGACATTTCCTCCCATACAAAGCCTCATATGGGCCCATGCCAATACTAGCATGATGGCTGTTATTATAAGCAAACTCCACCAATGGAAGGTTATCCCAACTCCCTTTCCGCTCAATCACACACGCCCTCAGCATATGTTCTAAAGTCTGTATGGTGCGTTCGGTCTGTCCATCTATTTGGGATGATAAGCCATACTCAAACACAGCTTGGTTCCAAAGGCCCCTTGGAAATCTCCCAGAATCTTAAAGTAAAATGGGGATCCCTTAGAAACTATTGAAGAAGGGACACCGTGTAGTCTCACTATCTCTTGGATATACAAAGAAGCTAACTTATCCAAAGGATAATTAGCTTTGATGGGTAAGAAATGAGCAGACTTGGTCAGTCTATCCACTATAACCCATATAGCATCATGGCCTGACGACGTACTCGGTAAACCCATTACAAAATCCATGGAGATACTTTCCCACTTCCATTCTGGGATTTCTAAGGGTGTAAGGTTCCAGCCTTTCTGGTGTTCTATTTTGATTCTCTGACAAGTTAAGCATCTCCAAACAAACTCCATTATATCTTTCTTCATCCCGGGCCACCAAAACATTCTTTTAAGATCTGCATACATTTTACTAGTCCCAGGGTGTATGGTGAATCCACCTTGGTGTACCTCCTTTAAAATCTCATTCCGAAGATTATCACCAGGTACACAGACCTTGTCCTTATACCTCCATATACCTCGCTGGTCTTGGGTAAATTCTAGCAACTTCTTGGTATGAACTGATTTTAAATCTCTTAAAGTTCTTGATCTTCGGGTTGTGCACCAAAATTTGTTCTTGGAACTCACTCGTTACTTTGATCTGACCTAACACCACACCTTCAGGGCTCACATACGTACCCAGGCTAAGCTTCTTAAAGCCTTCTGCTAGTTCCGTTTCCTTGATCATCATGCATGCTACACTCAGAGACTTCCTGCTCAACGCATTAGCTACCACGTTTGCTTGCCTGGATGGTAATTCAGGCTACACTCATAATCCTTGAGGAATTCCATCCATCGTCTTTGTCTCATATTCAACTCTTCTGATCAAAGAGATTTTAAACTTTTGTGATCAGAGAAGACATTGAACTGTATACCATAAAGATGGTGTCGCCAGATCTTTAGAGCAAAAACCACAGCTGCAAGCTCAAGATCATGCGTTGGGTAGTTCACTTCATGGGGTCTCTCCGTGAAACGTAGGCCACCACATTCCGTGCTACATCAACATATACCCTAAGCCTTTACTAGAAGCATCGCAATAAACCTCGAAGGGTCCATGCGGATCGGTAACACCAAGATAGGAGCCGTGGTCAACTTTTGCTTCAACCCTGAAAACTACTTTCATATTCTGGCGTCCATTTGAATTTAGCATTCTTTCGGGTTAACTTTGTCAAAGATAGGGCCAACTGGGAGAAACCCATAATAAATCGCCTATAGTATCCAGGTTAATCCAGAAACTTCGAATCTCAGTCACGTGGCTGGTCGTCCCAATTAAGTATGGATTCTACTTTGCTAGGATCTACGAGACTCCTTCTCGTGATACCACATGGCCAAGAAACTTAACCTCTCCCATCCAGAACTTACACTTGGACAATTTAGCATACAACTTCCTCTCCCTTAGATCTGTAACACAACCCTAAGATGCTCTGCATGTTCCTCTTCATTCTTGAATAGATAAGTATGTCATCTATAAAGACAACTACGAATTTATCTAAGTACGGCGGAAGATTCGGTTCATATAATCCATGAATACCGCCGGAGCATTGGTAGTCCAAAAGACATCACCTTATACTCATAATGTCCATACCGAGTTCTAAAGCAGTCTTGGGGATATCCTCATCCCAAGCTCGAATCTAATGGTACCTGACCTAAGATCAATCTTTGAAAAAATGGTTGCCCTACGTAATTGATCCAAAGGTCATCAATTCTTGGGGGGTACTTGTTCTTGATCATTACCTTATTCAACTACCGATAGTCCACACAAAGTCTCATGCCCCCATCCTTTTTCTTCACAAAAGAACAGGGGCCCCCATGGTGAGGCACTTGGTCTAATGAAGTGTTTCCCTAGTAGCTCTTCAATCTGGGACTTTAATTCCTTTAACTCTAAGGGGACATCCTATAAGGAGCAATTGAAATAGGACCCGTCCCTGGGACCAATTCAATGGAGAATTCGACTTCCCTTTGGCGGAAACTCTGGAATATCTCTGGGAACACATCTGGATACTCTCACCATTGGAATTGTATTCACTTCATGGTTACTTTCGGTTTCACTAGCCGAGAGGAGAACATATTCCTACGGTCCACCTTACCAGGGTTAGGTGTCACTAGGTTTAAGTAAAAAGAAAAGGAAACCACAGAAATAGAAGAAGACATGCGAAGAAATATAGCAGTTCTAGTTGGACAATGTAAAAGCATATAATTTGGTACCAGCCAATCCATACCTAAAATGACTTCTAAACCAGATAAAGGTAGACAAAACAAGTTAGCACTGAATTCTCTAGCATTTATAAAAAGAGACCTGGTCGTGTATGCCTGACAAGTCCTAATAGGACCCCAGGAGGTGTGAATACAAGAAGGTCATATGATAACTTACACAATAAGCCTAATCGTTGTACACAGTCATAGGATATAGAAGAATGAGAGGCACCCGAATCATAATACGTTAAGGTATTTCCATTTATTTCACACTTACCTCGATTAGACGGCAGAGAGAAGCTTCCTTCGTACTCACGCAAAGACGCGCCCTTGTTGTTGTGGCCTGGGGATGGGCTGCTGAACTTTCTTGTTGGGACACTCAAATATCTTATGTCTTGGTTTCCCAGCCAAAGCATGTAATTTGCGTGGTCCAGGATGGCCCTTCCCATGATATCTCCCACATTTAGGGCACTCTCTTCTTGTCTCCGTTATGGGGGATTGAATCTGTTTCCCTCTGTTGTTGTTGTTGTTAGGTGGAAATCTTCCCTAGACCGGTATAGGCTTGAATCGAGGGCCTTGGGCTGCTGTTCCTCTCTGACGTTGTTTTGTGCATATTTGAGGTTTGCCAGCTTCTTGTTAGACTCCTCAGCGCGTCGACACTTATTCACCAATGTAGGGTAATCTCGAATTTCCAAAAAGCTCATAGCAACTTCCATATCTTCACATAGACCCCCTTCATATTTCATGCATTTCCAACATCATCCAGGTCACGTTGGTAAATCGTAGAAAATTTACAAAGTTCTTTAAACTTGGTGGTATATTCCGCCACACTCATAGGCCCTTGCCTAAGAGCCATAAATTCTAACTCCTTTGCATTCCTCATAGAAGCGGGAAGTACTTATGATATAATGCCTCCTTAAAGACATCCCAAGTAACCTAGTTAGGAAGCTTCAAATAATCCTCTAGTACCCACCCACCAGAATTCAGACATCTCTTCTAGCATATATGTGGCAAAAGCCACCTTTTGAATCTCGTGCAAGGCAGAGAGAAAATCTTTTCCATTGCCTTGATCCACTCTTTTGCCTTCCAGGAGTTGAAAGCTCCTCGAAAGGCGGGGGGTTTGCTTTTCTAAATTCAGCAAATTTTTGGTATTCCCTATCCACTTCATTTCCTCCCAGGTTACCAACTGGTGCTACCCTTCATTGCGGTGTAATCTTTCCATCATTCGATTGGCAACCACAGCTTGCTCCTCATTGCCGCCATCTCACGAAAGGTGTTCATCATTTCAGAGTTATTTCTTGCTCTACTTCTAGTCTCCGATTTGAAGTCATCGATTCTTGTCACACCAAACAAAATATTGAGTTGATCAGGCTCAATACCAATCCAAGTGTGGCAGTAATCCACAACATATCTAACCAAGTCATACATACACATATATACACATATGCATCATAATGCATGACAGTTACTACAGAAACATAGCCGGTCCAATCCTCAGGCTAATAGGATAGTCTGGCTTGATACCATAATGTAACACCCTCCCAATTACCACTTCTCGAGTATTGACATAGTAATTAAGTATTACATTCCTGATCGATACTAGCCGGAAATTTCGTTAGAAAAGAGTTCTAATACATATGTTGCCACAACCATATTCACATACATTAACATCATGTCCCAGTTACAATATATACATAATAATAAAAGAAAAATACAAAACAACCCCTAACTAGTCAAAACTCTATAGCAAACGAGGCTAGACCCACTACCGAATACCTAACCTGCTTAAATATTCAGCCCGACAAATATCATATAGATACAACGGAGCAAAAGAAAACTAATAATACATCGGTCTGGCTGTAAAGCCCTAACACTACACTACTACTATGTACATGCCAACTGTCTCTAAAGTCTCGCTTCCTCCTACAGGAAGCCGTTGGCCATCGTGCGATGACCTCACCTCCACCGGGGCGTCTCAGGCCCTCGAGAGGGTTCGAGTTGGACGAGGAGGACAAAGAGGGGTGCGTCGCCGGGGGTGCGGGGTGGGGCAAGGGGAACCTCAAACACATCAGGATGTACCATCTGGAGAGGCACACCCTCGTAATGGGAAGGTGGGTCGAAGTTTGCGGCAAAGACTGAAGTACTAAAGGAATGACCGAAAAACATATATATACAAACTGGGAATAACTGCGGTGTCCAGGAGTCCAATGCCGGGTCGTATTGCCACACCCATTGTGGTGAGTCAAAGAAAAACACGAGACGGCATTGGAGATCTGAACAATACAATACACACGCTGCAGGGGTGAGAATATTGTAAAATTCTAGGAGGGTAGTTTCCCTCAGAGGCTATACATAGTACAGATAAGAAGTTCATGCATATACAATATTCATATAAAGGTCATAAATAGCAACTCTAAAATCTATAGATTGTGAGAACTTAGAATGGCACCAGCGGAGTCAATCAGGTACTATTATGTACAACCATAAACTCAATTCCACATATTTTTCTCAATTTCTCATCATAGGGAAGGCTTAGTTTCACATAGAGCCGCATCCACATTTAATAATTTCATAAGGGACAATAGACTGCTAAGACATGAGCTCATTCCTATCGTGATCATTGGACTTCATTTTTTTCCATTTCCGAATCACACAGTTCTATTCCTAGCCGATACGTCTACCGACTTATAATTTTCTAGGGAAGTCCTTACTTTTTCCCTCTCTATCCTTCTAAGCCTTGTTTCTATTTTCCCCATATGTTCAGAATATGCAACAGCATAATGTGTACATTATATTTCTGCACTCTCACATAACAACATCATATACTCCTTTTTCTTTTCTCAAAAACATGTTTACCTTACAATTAAATATTCAATTATATTAGAGGTTCATGAATAAGAAATTGAAACAATTAGTGGGCACTCATATGCTATAGACTTGGAATAGACATCATACTATTATGAAGTTTCAGCCATTTTCACATTCTAGCACCTTGAGAATTTCTTTCTATGTTCAACAGTTAATTGGTGTATTCAAACAACCATCCTAAGAGTCAAAAAAATTATATATGACACTTTAATGTGTTTAGAATAACTTATAAAAATTTCAGGACAATCAAAGTTCTATAATTACTTCAGTAAAATATACAAATCTGGTGGTCAGGGGCCACCAATTCAAGGCCAGATCCGGGTTCCTACAATTTTTAACCCTAGAAATTGATGGAACCAATGCGCAAGAAAATTTACAGTGACACTTCAGTATGCTATTAGCTTTGTATAAAAATTTTGTGAGTTGTCTCAATCAATTGCTATGATAATAAAATCAGAAAAATTTATTGCTTCTATTACAACATCCAGGATAGCATTAGACACATTTCGATTCTTGAATTTTTTTGAGGCAGTAAACCGTAAAATTAACACCTAAGAAAATTCATGTAGTTAGTTTAAGATGTCCACTATAACATATAATTTTTGTAGATCATCTAATTACCCAGAAATATACTAGAAAATTTGGGCATAATTACTACTTACAGAACAACTAGAAATCCAATATCCTAGTCCAGATTTCCTTTAGTGAAAACCCCTTTTTAACACCATCCAAACCCACCAAAAAAATTCACACATCAATAACAATATATTATCAATCAAATACAATAAAAATTTTGAAATAAAACTAGGTAGAACATGTTACCAAAAATTTCAAGAGAAAGGACTATAAAAAACCCTACTCTTGAAGGCTAGTCTATCTTTGTCTCTAGCTTGCTTCAAGATGAGAGTCCTCCACTCCAAGACTCCCAAAACACCTTCAAACCCTCCTCTGACCAGTGATGGATGAGGTGAATATGATGAGGTTTGGAAATTCTAATCGGTTGTATTGGTAGAGATTGAAATGTAGATCAATTTTGTGAAGGAAGGTTTAGGTTTTGATGGCTCTAAGCTAAGGTTTATGGAATTTGAAAGCCAACTCAAGCTCTTGGCTATGGAGGAACCAGCTACTTACTCTCTCCTAGAATGGCTGAGTTCTCTCTTGAATTTGGAAGAGAAATGGTGACTAGGCTTCTTATAATAAAGCATGTAAGATATTTAACAAAATAATCATTACTTATGTCATAAAGCAACAATGGATGGCTAAGATTAAATCTTGGATTACAAGATTAAATCTTGGCCTTCCACATGTCTTAATTAGATAGATATCACTTATTTGTGTTGATGGAAATATCTTTCCGTATTAAAAATCACACACCGAAATCTCACCAACGGGTAAATACCTTACTCGATAAACCGATATTGCCCGAAAATTATTTCTAAGCATAAAGTTTTCATTCCCACACATTTCTAACCAAATCCTCATATTTTCCTAACTTTGGGCAACTCCGGGTCCCGAATCTCTAGTTTCGGTTGTCCCTACGGCTGAGCCGCAAAACACTATTCACAATTTTTTTCTCTACTCATGGAGTCGTGCTCATTATAACTACGTCTGCGAGAATTCTAATATTTCTATTAACCATTCCTCAATCAATTTCTAAAGAAAAACTAGGATGTTACATGAGTGATGGGTTCAATTACACGCGCGGCTTATTATTATTCTAAAAAGTTCAAAAAAAATTTACTCGTATTTTTACTAAAGTATTTCTAAGTTAAAGGGTAAGAACTGAAACAAAAGAGTAATAACTAATAATTAACTTGAACACGTCCTAGGCATGTTAGGTTAAATATTAGGGTGTTATAGTTATATCTTTTAAAACGATAAAACATGATTGCACAGTAAATTAAAATTATTCTCACTTAAATAAGCCTTATTATGCTAACGATAGAACCTGTGTGCTACTTCAAGAAACTCAAGATAAATGTTAGTTAATCTCCAAAGTATTTTCTCTAAATTGGCTTTGTTATCATTCAAAACATATTTCATTAAAGCTTTCAGAAGGGTTTTGGAGCTAACATCTTTGTGTTTTGGAAATAGAAAGGAATGCAAGAGATTTTGGAGAAGATCTTGAAGTGGAAAAAACAAGAGAAAAATGGAAGAAGAAGAACACCTGGAAAGTTTAGAACATGGAGGAAGTTGCAAGTGAAAGCAAATAGCAAAATGAAGTTCACATGCCTCATATTTATAGGCACAAAAACTATGGCTTAGTAGCAATTTGGAATAGGTTTTTGTCTTCACTTAGTTGATTTAGTTAGCCATTTGGTTGGAGTAAATACTTGTTATGATTTAGTTAGTTTTCATGCTTAATATGCTTCCTAATGTAGGCTAGACCATGCCTAAAAGTGCAATTTTTGACAAGGTGTCATGAGGTAACTTTTATCATGTTTTAAAGTGTCATCTATATTTGATCAATTCAATTTTCTCTTCCCATGGCCTCCAATTACAGCCATGGTTTGGTGTGTGTATGGAGGGTGAAATTTTCCAACCTTAATTTCATGCATGCATGCATCATAGGCTTACATCATGTAACCTTATGCTTTAATAGGTGAATTTAATTTTTAGCATATAATTGTCTATGTGCGTGTATGTGGCTGAAAAATGTGCATGTGATTTAATTTTTGTCTTGTCATTAGAATAAATTTAACTAAGAAATGGTGCCATAATTCTATTTTTAGTTAAACACACTTTTTGGAATCTGAACTATAAATAGTTTAATCCTCAATTTATTATATTTTATTCTACTAATTGGAATCCTATGTTGATTACATTTGTCTAATCACCCTTGGAGTCTCCTTGATTAGAATGTTTAAATTATTTATTAGTCAGTATCTCATTCACACTATTAAATAAGTTATTTGTAGAAACTTATACTGATCAAATTTTAATTTATGCTAGAGATTTGCTACTTTTAGTTAATTCACCTTTTAACTCTTTTTAGTATTAATCCAATAGCTTATATTCATTCTTGTTTAAAGACAAGTCTATTGATTTGTGCAATGGCATTATTGTAATTATTAAAGTAGTGACATTGTGGTAATTTCTTAATCCAAGACAAGGGTATTTTAGTAATTAGATTATGATAGTGGCACACTTGTAATTCAAAATAAGGATATCTGTGTTATTTACTTATAAGACAAGGATAGTTTTGTAATTTCTTTTACATTATAAGGGTATTTTTGTAATTTTTCTTAAGAAAGGGCATTTTTGTAATTCTTTATATATTTCTCTAGACACACTTGATTATTCTAATATTATTTGTTATATTTCATGACACTTGTCCAACTTCGATTGGTTCTATTCATTTTTCATTTTAATCATTAATTAGGATTAATTAATTTTTTTTCCAATGAACTCCTTACTATTTATTATTTGACTTTTTGACCTTTTGTTGACTCTTTATTTCTTATAAATTTTATACTATCTTCTTAATTAATGTAATTTACTAATTAAAATATTGATGGGGGAATTTAATCCCACAATTAAATTGTCCTTGTTTAATATGCTTAATTTAGAGTTTATATCTTAATACTACTTATTATTAGTCATTCTTTTGTGTCTTTTAACTATGCTAACGACATTAATAAAAAATAAATCATCAATATTGACCTTTCCTGCTATGGGACCGAGATTAACCATCTAGTTGGTAAATCCATTGCTTGGGGTTTATTGAGTCAATTAGCCTAGGCAAAATTTGGGATATTATATAGAGTTCACTTGAGATGGTTGCCTCTTTTGTGTGATTTTCAAAAGTATGGGAGCTTAGCTGGGGAGCCGTGTTATCCACATTGTACTACAATTTGTGTCATGTAGTTAACATCAGTAGGTGATCTTCCTGTGTCTTGTCCTTAGAGTAATGGATATGGTATAAAGTGCCATCACTTAGTCTTATAGTTGATCACTTCGATTTTTGGTTTCCATTGGCCACGAGGTATATCTCAGACCAAAATCTGATTGTGACATAAGTTATGTTGTTTATCATTGCATTGCCACAAATTATTGACTTATGTAAATTTTTCAAGTGGATCGGATTTGCTGTGTTGTAAATGCGCATGACTGATGTATGTGAATTCTTAGGAACAAATTGATCAACTTCATTATACGAATGTAAGTTTTTGCATATTATTTTACAAATTTATTTTATACATACATACATACATACATATATATATATATATATATATATATATATATATATATAAGTGGGAAAT
The DNA here is from genome assembly GCA_030441495.1 of Dalbergia oliveri. Taxonomy (NCBI): domain Eukaryota; kingdom Viridiplantae; phylum Streptophyta; class Magnoliopsida; order Fabales; family Fabaceae; genus Dalbergia; species Dalbergia oliveri. The sequence continues at coordinate 260,135 of JAMLFY010000026.1, forward strand.
CTAATTAATGTGTTAAAGTTGTGTGGACACCATATGACAACCCGTAGGTCTAGCAAATCACATTGGCATGGTTTCACTCCGAGTTTGATATTTGGTCATCACTTGCATCACTAATTTGCTTCCCATGTGTTGAGTGGCATCTTATGCATTGTGTGCTCAAACAGGTTGGTGCTAAACAACCCATTTTGTTTGTACCGCTAAACATTAATGCCTTGCACGTGAGGGATATGTAACTCCCTCCTAAGTACAACACCATCCTTAAGCCATGGCATCAGACTTAGGAGTTGGTAGGTATCTATAGCATATTCGATCGAGTTGTAGTAACTATGCCGTAGTTCTACTAAAGTATAGATAAAGAAAACGAGTAGTCAGAGAATACATGTTCAAATACATGAAAGCGCTTATATGAGCCTTAATATACATGTCTTCTTAAACATTTATAAGTGTATATAACAAAAAGAAAATTGATAGTTGTCTTTAGCCAATGGGCTATTATAACTCAAGCACTTCCATGATAGTAGCTTCATTATTCTCTTGATTAATTTGGAGATGACACAAGAACACAAATATAGGGGTGAGAATTATGAAATTCTAAGTAAGGTATTCCCAAATACACAATAATCAATGTCATCGTCATCATCCAACCACTTGATTTATTAAGAAAAAATGTGATCCTAATCACATAATAAAGATTCATTTTAAAGTTCAAAATCATCCTTTTGAAGTAGGTTTCTTTTAGTATTCAATCACTTAATTCACATATATCATAATGTTCAAGCTTATAGTAAATCATCATAGACAAATAATTAAGTATAATATGAGTATGCATATGACAGATACAATGACTATCTTCACTTTGGCACCTTTCTTAACTTTACGCGCCCTTAACATGTCAAAGGGGATATCTTAAATATCTTTCTCAACTTTACAAGCCCTTAACATAAGTGGCCTGACCTACTCTAGGGTAATAGATTGCTTATCAAGACTGAATCCATTCTTATACATGATTATCATATTTACTTTCTCTAACTCTAACAGGTACTATTCCTAGCCAGGTTTACTTTCCCTAACTCAATTAAAAGGGGATTTCTTATTCATTCTAAATACTTTAACAACACACGTTTCATATTCCATGTCATATGCACAAGCATCATAATCATATATGCATAGCATCAACAACTAAATCACATAGTGTTACCATGCACAAAATCATTGGCATATTACTCATAATCAAGTTCTAACTTGTAACGCCCTAATTTCTGCTATTTGAGTGCAAATGACCAAAATGCCCCTAAGGTCATTTTTACCTAATTAAAGGACAGTTGCCCCAGTCTTGAATGGGTCAACTCAATGTTTGAAGGGGGTTATAACTGTTATGTTTGATATTCGAGGTGAAAATCTCGTTTTCAAACTTTCGGCTCAAAATGACCAAAATACCCCTCCTGTGTTCTACACGGGTAAAAGGTGCCGTTTGAGCCTGGAACTTTTCCAGGAAGTTTGGAATGATGTTTATGAGTGATATTTGATGTTTAGTGAGCAGAAGGTCCGGGCAGGTTTAGTGCAAAATTACCATTTTGCCCCTAGAACAGTGTACAGTGAGCCTAATGACGCAATTAAGCAAACCTAAGCAATATTAGGCTCTAATCGAAGATTAATTTATTTCGATAATTAATCTAGAGTCAAAATAATTTATTAAGGTTAATTAGAACCTAAGATTGCTTAGTTAAACTCTAATTGCATTCTTTAATTCAAGATTCCTAGTCATGGAATCTTGAATAGTATTTCTCTCTCCAATTCCTTAAATTAAGGAATTGTGCCATACCTCATTTGACTAAAAAATGATTTTAAATTGTTAATCTAGTATGACCACTCCTAATCAAGTCTTGACAACCTTAATTAGCCAATTACCTCACCTAAACACTTTCTTACAAACTCCTAATCAAAACCTTAATCAAAGAAACACCTAAACACATCCTTAAACCACAATTACATGAACAAAATCCCTTCCCCCTTGGCTGCATAGGCTGGCCAAATTCTCACCCAAAAGGAGTGCCACATGTTGAATTTTTCCTTACTCAAAGACCATGCCTTGCCCATACTTATGCCCATACTCAACCATGCTTTAACCCATACTCAAAGCCATACCTTGTAAGAGATATTTCTTCTCTTCTCCCTCAAAGTGACCGGCCACTCCTCCCTCCTCTAGGCCATCCATGAGCTCTCAATCTTCTATAAATACACTAGCTTGAAAGCTCTTTGAATGTTTACACACTTGAGCAAACTTCAAGCTTTCTTCCCAAACTCAAAGAACCTCTTTTCCTCCTCCCTTGGCCGAGTTCTTCATCAAGTTTCCAAGAAGGATTTCCTTCTCTTTTCCTCTCAAGAAACAAAGCCTTCCTTCCTCTCTTCAAGACTTCTTTAGGTAGGGGTTTATTTTTCCAAGTTTTGTGTGCTTCCTTTAAGAAAGTTCTAGTTTTCTCTTGGTTTTCAAAGTTCTTCTTCTCTCCTTTTATTTTTGGCCAAGAGCCTTTTTGAGAAAAACTTTGGCTTGATGATGAGGTTTCAAGATAATGACTTGTGATGTCATGTGAGAAACCTCTAAAGCTTGAAACAACTTGGTCTTGGACCATACATGCTTGTGTTTCTTTTCCTTGGTTTTATTTTCGTTCTTTTTCTTTCCCCTTGAATGATTTCGGTTTCCTTTTCCTTTGTTTGAACAAAGTTTGCTAAAAATGTTAAGTAGATCACAAAAGTTTTGTTAAGAAAATTAATCACATGTTTTCAAAGAGCTCTAAGCTTACCCTTGCCAACCTTAAAGTTGGTCGGCCGTTCTAAGAGTTTACTCTAGATTGAAGCCCATGAGCAATAAAATAAAGAATATGAGTAGTTTTATTTATGTTGTTTTGTTGAGTGTTGGTGTTTTCGTTTAGTCCATTTTCTTGAGCTTGATGATGAAGTTCAAACCAAAGTCTTCTTTGAAGTTTGGTGCTAAGAACTCTAAAGCTCATTTATTTGTTAAGATACATGTTGGGTTAGGTAGTAATGTTCCTCTAAAGTCTTGCAAGAGCTCTAGTAAAGATAAAACAAGTTGCATTCATGTTTAAGTTTATGCCTTGCATAGCATGTTTATTTTGATGCCATCACTAAACTCTCAAGAATAACTAAATGAACTTGCATTATCATGTTTAAATTCCAAGCTTGCATTTCATGTTAGTCATCACTTAATCTTAAAGATAATAATGAGGTTGCATCTCATATTTATTTTATGCTCTCACTTTATTTTATAAAAAGTAAAATAA
>JAMLFY010000026.1:263933-385110 GCA_030441495.1 Dalbergia oliveri
TACTCTTCATTATAAAGTAAAGTGAGAGCATAAAATAAATATGAGATACAACCTCATTATTATCTTTAAAGATTAAGTGATAACTTGAAATATAAACATGAGGTGCAAGCTTGGAAATTTAAACATGATAATGCAAGTTCATTTATTTATTCTTGAGAGCTTAGTGATGGCATCAAAAATAAACATGATATGCAAGGTAGAAACTTAAACATGAATGCAAACTTATTTTATCTTAACTAGTGCTCTTGCAAGACTTTAGTGGAACATTAATAGCCTTAACCCAACATATATCTTAACAACATAAAGTGAGCTTTAGAGTTCTTAGCACCAAGTCTTCAAAGAAGTCTTTGGTTTGAACTTCATCATCAAGCTCAAGAAAATGGACTAAGAGATAAACATCAATACTTATCAAAGCAAACATGAAAAGAACTACTCATATTCTTCACTATTGCTCATGGGCTTCAATCTAGAGTAAACTCTTAGAATGGCCGACCAACTTTAAGGTTGGCAAGGGTAAGTTTAGAGCTCTTTGAAAACATATGATTAATTTTCTTAAACAAAAACTTTAGTGAGCTACTTAACATTTTATGAAACTTTGTACAAATAAAGGAATAAAAACTGAAATCATGGAGAGAAAAGGAAAAGAGAACCAAAATCTTGATTAAGGAAAAGAAGGAAACGAAATCATATATAGTCCAAGACCAAGTTTTTCAAGCTTTAGAGATTTCTCACATGGCATCACAAAACCATTATCTTGAAACCTCATCATCAAGCCAAAGTTTTTCATCACAAGGCTCTAAGGCCGAAATGGCAAGAGGAAAAGGAAAGACTTTGAAAACCAAGAGAAAACTAGAACTTTCTTGAAGAAAGCAAGTAAAACTTTGACAATAAACCCCTACCAAAGATATTTTTATTTTTGAAAGATGAAAGCTTGATCTTGAAATAAGATGAGAAGAACAACTCCTTCCTTGATGCTTAAAGGAATTCGGCCAAGAAAAAAGAAAAGGAAGAAAGGTTTGCTTTGAGTTTTTGAACTTTGATGTGTTTAGTGGAAGGTTTATGGTGTTTGTGTGATGGTTTATGTTTGGGAAATGGTGGATAGTGGTGATCCTTTGAAAGGAAGAAGAAGAAGTAGAGAAAGAACTCTTAGAACTCAAAGAAAGGAAGTCTCAAAGCTTTGCACAAGTGAGCAAAGTTTTGCAAGCTTCTTGGATGCTAATTTATAGAAGAATGAAACACAATGGAGGTGCCAAGGGGAGAGAAACCATCGGCCATGAGGAGAGAAAAAGAGAAAAAATCTCTTTACAAGGTATGGTTTTGGGTATGGCTCAAAGCATGGGCAAACATGGGTAAAGCATGGGCACCCATGTTTCTTTAAACAAATTTTAATGGAATTTCAACATGTGATGGATGATTATGGGGGAGGTGTGGCTGATTGTATTAAGGCCTAATGAGGAGAGAAAATCTCATCTTAATTTTGGCTTAGGTGTGTGTTTAGGAGTTGATTTGGTTAGGACATGAATTAGGAATGTAAGTAAGTGTTTAGGTGAGATAATGGGTAATTAAAGTGGTTCAAGACAAGATTAAAGAGTAGTCTTGCTTGATTAGTGCAAATCCACCTTTATTAGGAGGAATCTCATCATGTGACAACTTCCATGATTTAAGGAAATTGATTGGAATATTACTATTCATAAAAATATGACATAAAGTCTTAAATCAAAGAAAAGGATTTTGAGTTTCTCTAAGCAATCTTAGGTTCTAATTAATCTTAATTAATTATTTTGACTCTAGATTAGTAATTAGAATTTGCTAATATTTAATTAGAGCCTAATATTGCTTAGGTTTTGCTAATCACATCATTAAGCCCAAAATGCACTAAGCTAGGGGCAAAATGGTAATTTTTCACAAAGACCACCTGGGGCCACCGAGCTTTACAAGTCATTAAACATAACTTAAAAACATCATTTAAAACCTTTTGGTGAAATTTTGTTAATCGGCACACAAATTGCAATTAAAAAGTCGCGGGGCGTTTGGTAATCTGACGCGTAAACTAAAAATGAGATTCTTCTACTACTATTATCACACACAACACATATAATCCCCTATTATCATCATAACATCCCCTTGAGGATGGGACCATCGATTCTTCATTTCTGGGTAAAATGACCTAGGGGCATTTTGGTCATTTGTCTGCAAAATAAATGTAAAGTGCAAAGCTAAAGTAATGAAAGTTGTTGAAACCTTAGATGAAGAAGAAGGATCTGATGAAGAATTTAATATAAAATAAAATGAATTCTATGTCTATGAAAATCATCAAAAGCCTGAAAAGGCTAAGCATAAGGAAGAGACATCAATCTTAGGAAACATAAAAAGGGGCAAAGAATATCTTGAAAAAGTAACCTTGTAACACCCCAATTTTACCTGTAAAGTTTTCCTGTCATTTGGAAATTACCGAATTACCTAGGTAACTTTAATATAATTTAAGACCGAACAATCCTCAATAAAGGAATATAACATTAGAAGAAAGGTTAGGAGCAATTCGTGCAAAGTTGCAAACCCCTGTACGTGTAAAATGACCAAAATGCCCCTAAGGTTATTTTACTCAGAAAATGAGGATCGTGGGCCCCACCGTTCCTCAGGGGATGTTTTGATGATAATAAGGGATTGTTTGTGTTATGTATGTTAATAGAGGAGAAGAATCCTAATTTTGAGTTCAAACACGTGAAATGACAAAACGCCCTGCCAACTTTTTATTTACTTTGGTGTAGCCGAACCTCACTAAAATGTTTTAAAACATGTTTTTAAGTTATTATTAACCATTGGTTAAGCTAGAGTGGCCTCGGGCTTTTTGAGTGAAATGACCATTTTGCCCCTCTCTTTGTGCAATTTTGCGAATTTTGAGATTTTCGATTCGTTAATGAAACCTAAGCAATATTAGGCTCAAATTAAAGCTTATTAAATTCTAATTATTAATCTAGAGTCAAAATTATTTATTTAGATTGATTAGAACTCAAAATTGCTTAAAAACACTCAAATTGCTTACTAATTCACCTAAGCCCTTAATCGTAAATTCTCCAATTTAGAATACCTACATACACCTAAATAATACATGGAACACACAAATTTCCTCTTCCATGGGTTGTAATGGACAAAATTATTGGTCCATAATGCATCAGAAAATTGTCAAAGAATGCACAAAAACCAAGGTATGAAAACAAGGAACCATGAAAACATGATTCCATGTTTTAGCCACCAAACACGATGATTTTTCTTCCTTGTTTCCTCCTCAAATTTGGTCAGACTTTCCTCCTTTTCTTGTCCATTCATGAGCTCCAAAATCTCTATAAATAGGCATGCTTAAGAGTTCTTAGAAGCCTTGCTCATAATTGCACAATTTCTAGTTTTTACAAAGCACAAAAACTTTCTTTCCTCTTCCCCTTGGCTGAAACTTCTTCTTCAATTTCTCAAAGAGATTTTCTTTCATTTCACTCCAGAAACCAAGTTCTCTTCCTTTCCTTCAAACCACATTAGGTAGGGAGTTGTCTTTAAGCTATTTCTATGTTATGCTAAGTGTTGTTCTTGGTTCAAAATGATGATTTCATGGATTTTCTCTAGCTTTTCCATTCGGTTTTCTTCTTTCTTTTCCTTTGAACATTTCGGCCATAAGGCCTATATGGGAATATGATGATAGCTTGATGATGAGGACCTTGAGTGTTGGTTGTAAATCTATCACAAGTTAGGCCTCTAAAGCTTGAAAATTCCACTTAATGCAAAACTTTAAAGAATGATGTTTTTATGATGTAAAAATAAAGATCTTGAGTTTAGAACTTGAAAGATATATTTTTCACTTTGTCTTGCTAAGATATATTAGGTTGAATTTATATTTCTCTAAAGTCTTGGAGAGCTCTATAAAGAAATAAAATGAACTTGCATCCATGTTTAAGTTTATGCCTTGCATAACCATGTTTACTTTCTATGTCATCACTAAATTCTCAAGAATGAATAAATGAACTTGCATTCTCATGTTTAAATTTCCAAGCTTGCATTTCATGTTTATGTTTCAAGTTGTCACTTAATCTCTAAAAATGATAAAAAGTTGCATCTCATATTTATTTTATGCTCTCACTTTATTTTATAATGGCTAAAAGAATCAACGCATGACATGTTTATTATTATGTCATCACCTAAGAATCCTAGAGCCCAAAGACTTGCCCAAGTATCACAAGCAAAGAAATAAGGTTCTTGGAACCATAATAATAAGAACTCTAAAACTCACTTCAATTTCCTTAAGATTATTGGAGTCAAAGAATTCATTCTTAAGAAGTCTTGAGTTTGGAGCTTAATAAGATGTAATAAGAATTCTCTTCTCTTCAGGTCAGATGCGGACTCCAGCGCTAGGTTTCTTATTTTCTTTTATTAAGATTCTTTCTCTCTCCGTTGTCTCATGGATCCGCCGCTCTAGTTTCTTATTTATTTCAAGCTCCTGCATCATGTTTATATTTCCAAGCTTGCATAATCATATTTATATTCAGATCACCTTAATTCGTGAATATAATAATATGGACCTGCACATCATGTTTAAATTTCAAGTCTTGCATATCATGTTTATAATTCCAAGTTATCACCTTATAAAGACAAGATTAAAATGAGGTTGCATAGTATGTTTATAATTCTAGTTATCACCTAAATCTATAAAGCTCAAGACTTGCTCCTTTTATCTTAAGTAAGAATTTTAATCGTGAAGATTCTTTTAATATATAAATCGGCCTCATAATTAAGGTAGGTCCAAAGTGATTTTAAATAGCTACTAATTTAGTTCTATAATTTCTTTCAAGATTAACAAAAAGAATTAGTTTCTAAAAGAGTTTTAAGGCTTTGCAAAGATTTTATGGGAATCTAATATCTTACATGTACTTAAAATGTGATTTTAAGCAATTATGTGAGGTTCATGATTCAGCCACTAGATCTAAGTTTAATACTACTATATGATGATGGTTTAATATGTTTGAAGTTGTGATAATCATGGTTTATTGAGGGAACTATTCTATGCATGTTAGAAATAAAACTAGCTTCCAAAACCGATAAAAGCAAGATTTCTAGAACTCTAGAAAATGAAATTTATGCATTCCTCTCAGAACCTTTAGTAGCCCTAAGAACCAGGTTCTATTATGTTTAGATAAGGGAGAATGATTCATAATTGGTTTAGTAATTAATTTTAGCACCATAAGGAAAGCCAATAACGAGAAAGAGTTAAAAATGCAACTTCTAGCACACCATGAAGCCTTAAATATAACTTGCTCCTATGTTGTCCCATATAGTTTAATAATGTTCTTAAGGCTTATAATTAATGGTAATGATGATAATGAACCCTTTAGATGCATGATTAATTAGTTTGATAATTGAGGTTACCTGATTCTAAAGTTTGGTTGTTTAAGACGGTTTTAGGTAAGAATTTATGATGATGGTTCTTTGAAGTTTGAAATGATAAGTCTATGTAGTGATTTGATGCTTATTAAGTATTTGATATCATTGAATGATTCTCTGGCTTGCATGTTATAGTTGCTGTTGCAAACAATGAGAATGTTTATGCATCCTGATGATTATGAATTGAGAGTTGTATTATGATATAACATGCAAAGATTTAATGGTGACTTAAACTTATGAGGAAATGATCCTTTGGACCCATCAGATTATAGGTGGTGAAAAGGTGATTCTTGCCCCCTAAACCGTTCTCTCAAAAGGGTAGAGTCGGGATTTTAACTTATCAAAAGGGATAAGTATATGCTAGTGATGACTAGTAAGGTATGAGCTCATAACCTAGATTACTCCCAAAAGGGTGGAGTATAGGTGGCCTAGGAAAATGATGATGAAAGTAACTTTAAGTCACCTAAGAAACTAAGTAAATGCATTATGTGAATATGATGTTCTGCTATGCATAGTATTATGAAATAATGATGAGGAATATGATGTGATTTTATGCATAAATATATTATTATATATGAAAGGAAAAGTTCATTATAAACATGACATGCTAAGTTTATGATGCATTATAAGACGCATGATTAAAACCAACGAACCTCGATAAAGTATATTTTCAAACTTAATAAATCAATCTTAGCATGCTCACTATTTCATAATAACCCAGAGGTTCCTGAGGATGATGATGATGACACGATGCATATGAGGTGAGTACCCTACTGAGATTCTTTTATAAGTTTCTCACTCCCTCTTCTTTTCTTTCCATCTCGTCTTCAGAAAGTGATGGTGATGTTCGTGATTCCGTTGATACTCTCACCTGGTAGATGTACTTATCTGGTAAACCAACTTATATCCTTGAGGAACGTCTCGCTAAACTGCAGCGTGATCTTGGATATCTATTCCTATCTCTGAAGTGTTATTAGTAGGTGCCGTTAATGGATATTTTTCCATCCATATACTATTTATGTTGGTTTGATTGCCTACACCTAGCTTACTTCTTGGTAGGCAAAATATCTATGTGTTAATTTATTATGGATGTTATATGATGGAGCCAATGTGATGTGATGTGATGTATTTAAATTAAATAGTTTATATTTCGCTAAATTGTTCACGTTATGCGCGCTCACGTTTTCAATTTTTTTTTTAAAAATGGCTCGTAATTTCATTAAGTATTTTCAAAATATGATTAAAAACTGAAGCAAAGAGTAAAGTCTAGTAATTAATTAGAATACTAGGTGTATTGGGTTAATTATTAAGTGTATAAACCCTAAGAGATGAAAGGAATATCTTGAATCAAGAAATTCCAAGCTAGAGGCATTAACAAAAAAGTTCCAAAGGAGAATAGTGTGTTGGGCACTTGGAGCGACTTTGATGAGAAAAGATGGAAGAAATTCATGACGAGCTAAGGGAAGTTGCATATTTATCTTTAGTGATTGTGTACACTTCAACAGTAGGGATGTAAGGAAGGAACACCCACCTGACAAATGATTCTTGAGAAAGAAATCCTTCAGAAAATGATAGGAAACCTCCCCATGAAAACTAACCAAAAAGGACATGGAAAGTCTAGATACCAAAATTTTTTTAAAAAAAACTATTCTTATAGGTGAAAGGGGTCAACTAGTTAAAGTGTAACACCCTAAAATTTAATTAAAAATTAATTTGAACTTTATTAATCTTAATTTCAAAAATCTAATAGTTTAGAAATGATGAGGGCGGCCAATGGACCTCTCAAAAAAAAAAAAAAAAATTCGTGTCGGTGAATAGTAACCTTGGGCCCCCAGGCCTCAGCTAAATTCCTAGATTGAGAGACCAGAAAAAAATTAGGAAAACATGGGAATAAGGTTAGAAATAGGTGGGAATGATAATTTTATACTTAAAATTAATTTTTGGGCAATATCGGTTGAATGGAGTGTTTACCGTTCGGTGAGATTTCGGTATGCGGTTTCTAACAGGAAAGATATTTCCATCATAACCAATGGATAATATCCACCTCTTTAGAGTATGTGGAAGGCCAAGATTTAATCTTGGAATCCAAGATTAAATCTTAGCCATCCATTTTGCTTTACCAAAATATCTTCAAGCATTCAATGCAAAATAAACAAGTCATCAACTTTCCTCCAAGCCACCTAACCTTATCATTTTCTTCTCCAAAATTTCGTGCAGCCTTCAAGGAGAGAAGAACCAGCCACCATTTTCATCTTCGTAGACTTGATCTTGAGTTCTAAGCCCAAAAACCCTAGCCTAGAGTTGTGGAAACCTCAAAGTTCCTTCATTAAACTTGTTCTACACATCAATACCTACAATCTAACCGATTAAAATCTCAAATCTTCATCAATCCTCACCTTGATACCTCACTCCCTCACTGATTTAAGGAGGGTTTGAAGTGGTTTGGTAGCTTTGGAGTGGAAGGAATCAAGCTTGGATCATCTTGGAGCCAAGGATCCACTAAGTTGCTACAAGTAGGGTTTGTGCTGCCTTTTCTTGTCAAATTTTTCTGATCTATTTTGGTTAGATATGTCCGAAAATTTTAGTTTTATTGACTGATATGATGTTGATATTGATGTGTGAATTTTGTTGGTGTGTTTGGATGGTGTTAAAAAGGGGTTTTTATCAAAGGAAATTGGGACTAGGCTGCTGGATTCCTAGTTTTCCTGGAAGCAGTCATTAATCACGAATTTTCTGGTATATTTGTGGGTAATTAAATGATCTACAAAAATTATATGTTGTAGTGGACATCTTGAAATGACTACATGAATTTTCTTGGGTGTTAATTGTAAAGTTTTCTGCCTCAAGAAATCAAGAACCAAAATGTGTAATGCTGTCCTGTTGTTGAAACTGAAGTAACAAACTTGTCCAAATTTATTATTATAAAAATTGATTGATCTAGCTCATGAAAGTTTTACCTGAAGTCAATAACATATTGAAGTGTCACTTTAAATTTTCTTATGCATTGGTTCCATCAATTTCTAGGGTTAAAAATTAAGGAACGGATCTGGTCTATGTGAATTGGTGGCCCCTGACCACTAGACTTGTATATTTTACTGAAGTAGCTATTGAGCTATGTTTGTACTGAAATTTTCCAGGTTATCCTAGACACATTAAAGTGTCATACAGAATTTTGTGGCTCTTGGGATATTCGTTTGATATGGTAATTAAATGTTGTACCCAGAACAATAACTTCTCCAAGTGGAATGTGAGAATGGCTAGAAATTATGATAGTTTGATATCTATTCCAAGTCTATGGTATATGAATGCATGATAGTGACTTTAAGGTTTGGTTTATGAGAAATGAATGAGAGTCATTTGTGATTGATTGTTTATATGTGAACTTGATGATGGTATATGTTCAGTAGAGAAATGAAAGTCCCTATATTATGTGGAGGGCAGAGAAAAGTCCCCTAAATGTGTAAAGGGCACAGGAAAGTCCCCTATTATGGGCACGAGAAAGTCCCCTTTTATGGGACAAAATGTCCTCTTTTATGGGCACAGAAAAGTCCTCTTTAATGGGCAAGGGAAAGTCTCTTTTAATGGGCATGAAAAAGAAAAAAGTCCTTATGTATTGAGGCACGTGTATTCAAAATGTAATACTATGCTATTGAGTAGTATTATATGTGTATATTAAGTGATTGAATAATAAAAGCTACACTCAGAAAGATGATTTGAAACTTTAAAATGAATCTTTAGTTTACATTACATGATCACATTTTTCTAATAAACAGAAGATCATGGGCAATAAGATGACATTTATGATTGTGTATTCTGGGATTTATCCTCCTCGAATTGTGTATCTTTGGCCATGAGGCTATTACTTGTATTATGTGTAGCACGTGTTGATTGAATTGTTTAACTGTATGTGTGAATTCCTTGTGTGATTTATGAAAGTTTGTCTTTTGAAAATTGTTTTCAAAGGAATTTTGAGGGCAAAATTCTTTTAAGGTTGGTGATAATGTAACACCCTAAAATTTAATTAAAAATTAATTTGAGTTTTATTAATCTTAATTTTAAAAATCTAATAGTTTAGAAATGATGAGGGCGGCCCAATGGACCTAAAAAAAAAAAAAATTTCTGTGCGGTAAATAGTAACCTTGCGGGCCCTACAACCGTCGGACACTGAATTCTTAATTGGGCCCAGATTCCAGGAAATTAGGAAAACATGGGAATAAGGTTAGAAATAGGTGGAAATGATAATTTTATACTTAAAATTAATTTTGGGCAATATTGGTTCAATCGATTACATTGTTTACCGTTCGATGAATTTTGATGTACGTTTCTAACACAAAAGATATTTCCATCATAACTAATGGATAATATCCACATCTTTAGAGTATGTGGAAGGCCAAGATTTAATCTTGGAATCCAAGATTAAATCTTAGCCATCCATTTGCTTTACCACAAAATATCTTCAAGCATTCAATGCAAAATAAACAAGTCATCAACTTCTCCTCCAAGCCACCTAACCTTATCATTTTCTCTCCAAAATTTCGTGCAGCCTTCAAGGAGAGAAGAACCAGCCACCATTTTCATCTTCTTGAGCTTGATCTTGAGTTCTAAGCCCAAAAACCCTAGCCTAGAGTTGTGGAAACCTCAAAGTTCCTTCATTAAACTTGTTCTACACATCAATACCTACAAATCTGATTAAAATCTCAAATCTTCATCAATCCTCACCTTGATACCTCACTCCCTAACTGATTTAAGGAGGGTTTGAAGTTGGTTTGGTAGCTTTGGAGTGGAAGGAATCAAGCTTGGATTATGTTGGAGCCAAGGATCCACTAAGTTGCTACAGTAGGGTTTGTGCTGCCTTTTCTTGTCAAATTTTTCCAATCTGTTTGGGTTGAGATATGTCCGAAAATTTTAGTTGTATTGACTGATATGATGTTGATATGGATGTGTGAATTTTTTGGTGTGTTTGGATGGTGTTAAAAAGGGGTTTTTATCAAAGGAAATTGGGATTAGGTTGCTGGATTCCTAGTTTTCCTGGAAGCAGTCATTAATCACGAATTTTCTGGTATATTTGTGGGTAATTAAATGATCTACAAAAATTATATGTTGTAGTGGACATCTTGAAATGACTACATGAATTTTCTTGGGTGTTAATTTTAAAGTTTTTTGCCTCAAGAAATAAGAAAAACGAAATGTGTGATGCTGTCCTGGTTGTTAAAACTGAAGTAACAAACTTGTCCGAATTTATTATTATAGAAATTGATTGATCTAGCTCATGAAATTTTTACCCGAATTCAATAACATATTGAAGTGTCACTGTAAATTTTCTTATGCATTGGTTCCATCAATTTCTAGGGTTAAAAATTAAGGGAACCGGATCTGGTTCTGTGAATTGGTGGCCCCTGACCACTAGACTTGTATATTTTACTGAAGTAGTTATAAGAGTACTGTTTGTACTGAAAATTTTCCAGGTTATCCTAGACACATTAAAGTGTCATGCAGAATTTTTGTGACTCTTGGGATATTCGTTTGATATGGTAATTAAATATTGTACCCAAACAAATAACTTTGCCAAGGTGCTGGAATGTGAGAATGGCTAGAAATTATGATAGTTTGATATCTATTCCAAGTCTATGGTGTATGAATGCATGATAGTGACTTTAAGGTTTGGTTTATGAGAAATGAATGAGAGTCATTTGTGATTGACTGTTTATATGTGAACTTGATGATGGTATATGTTCTAAGTAGAGAAATGAAAGTCCCCTATATTATGTGGAGGCATGAGAAAAGTCCCCTAAATGTGTAAGAGGACGAGGAAAGTCCCTTATTATGGGCATGAGAAAATTCCCCTTTTATTGGCACGGAAAGGTCCTCTTTAATGGGCACGGAAAAGTCTCTTTTAATGGGCATGAAAAAGAAAAAAGTCCCTCAAATGTCCTGAGGGCACGTATATTTCAAAATGTAATACTATGCTATTGAGTAGTATTATGTGTGTATATTAAGTGATTGAATAATAAAAGCTACCCACTCGGAAAGATGATTTTGAAACTTTAAAATGAATCTTTAGTTTACATTACATGATCACATTTTCTAATAAACCGAAGTGGCTGGGGCGATGACGATGACATTTATGATTGTGTATCTGGGAGTTACCTCCTGAGAATTGTGTAATTCTCACCCTACATTTTTGTGTTTCCGTGTCGCCTCCAGGTTGATCTCAGAGGACTACGAGGTTGCTACACTAAAGGAATCGGATCGCGTAGTTTCATAGTTAGTGTTTTTATTATAATGTACTTAGTGGTGTGTATATGTTTGTAAACGAAGTAGAGAACATGTATGTATTCAAGCTCATAAAAGAGCTTCCTTTTGTATTTACTTATGAAATAAATAAATGTTTTGTGTATTTGTTGTATATATTTAGTAGAACCACGAATTAGTTACTACTCGACTCGATAAATATTGCTATAGATAACTAAGAAAGGTGCTAATTTATAAGTAACAACTCCTAAGTATAATGTCATGACTTAAGAATGACATTGTACTTGAGAGGATGTTACATAAAGTGTAAGGAACAAACAACGTGACTACACAGATTCTTAAATGACTTCAAGCTTGATGATGAATGAGCTTAAAGAAATCTTTGCTAAAGTTTTCCAAAAATCTGGAAGAAGGTCTTGAGAATGTGTATTGAGGATGCTTCTGGAAAGTTCGATGAAAGCGATATCTTTAAAAGCGACTCCAGAACATCAACTCTTCAAAAAGCATGCTTAAACCTCAAAGAAACAGAAAGTAACATTTCTGGACACCGAAGATGAGCAAACTAAAGACAAAAGAGAAGCTGAAGAATCTTAATGATATAGAAACTATAAGGGAGTTTATGGTTTAAAGATAGCCTCTTAAGACAAATTACGTGGAGATTTTTCCAAGGATGTGAGAGCCAAAATCACTCCTTAGAAATATGACAATGTGCCTTTATCTCCATCTTGAACCTGAATGTATTAAAGAAGCTTTGAGCAAATCAAAGTTGGGTGGATGCTTTGCAAAAGAAGTGCCAAAGTTCAAAAAAGGCAAAGTCTAATGACCAATTTGAAAAATCATCAACAACACAAAGGAGATGTTCAAGAACACATTTGATGGCTGGCAAAGTCATGAGGAACAAAGCAAGTTTGGTTGCACGATAAGGAATCAATTGGAAGATTATCACTTTCAGATACTTCAATATCCACTGTCTTTGTAGAAATACAAGTGCTATCTATCTTTAAGAATTCTTTTAGCACTCTTAATTCAAGCTATTGTTGTTATAACATCTTTTTATCCATGACTATTCTAAAAGGAGATATTGAGTTAATGGTTTTGAATACTAAAGACCTAGTGTTAGATATATTCACAAAAACCATTACTGAAGATAATTTTTGTGTCTTTTAAAAAAAGAGCTTTTAAACTTATATGGTTTTAAATTTATATAAGCATCATGCACAAACATCTGGGCATCCTCCATTCATACCTCCGTTACACCCTAAAAATTATTAAAAATTAATTTTAGTTTATTAGTCATAATTTCAAAAATTTGACAGTTTTAGCAATAATGAGGATAGCCCAATGAACATGCTAAAATTTCTAAGCTGGGGTGAATGGTCACCTGCGGGCCCCATGTAACGCCCAGATTTTTAGCTTTAAGTACAAATGACGAAATGCCCTGAGGTCATTCCAGAATTAAAGGGCAGTTGCCGGCAACCCTCAAATGGGTCAACTCGATGTTTAAAGGGGATTATGCTATTATGAATGATTTTCGAGGTGAAAATCGTTTTCTAAACTTTCGGCTCAAAATGACCAAAATACCCTCCTGTGTTCTACACGGGTAAAAGGTGCCGTTTGAGCCCGAATTTTCCAGGAAGTTTAGAATGATGTTTTTGAGCAATGTTTGATGTTTAGTTGAGCAGAAGGTCCAGGGTTTAGTGCAAAATTACCATTTTGCCCCTAAAACAGTGTCCAGTGAGCCTAATGACGCAATTAAGCAAACCTAAGCAATATTAGGCTCTAATCGAAGATTAATTTATTTCGATAATTAATCTAGAGTCAAAATAATTTATTAAGGTTAATTAGAACCTAAGATTGCTTAGATAAACTCTAATTGCATTCTTTAATTCAAGATTCCTAGTCATGGAATCTTGAATAGTGTTTTTCTCTCCAATTCCTTAAATTAAGGAATTGTGCCATACCTCATTTGACCAAAAGAATTATTTTAAATTACTAATCTAGTAAGATTACCCTCCTAATCAAGTCTTGACAACCTAATTAACCAATTACCTCACCTAAACACCTTCTTACAAACTCCTAATCAAAAGCCTAATCAAAGAAACACTTAAACCACAATTACATGAACAAAATTCCTTCCCCCTTGGCTGATGTGGGAAAATCCTCCCATTTGCCACATGTTGATTTTTTTACACTCCGAGCCATGCCTTCCACCATACCTTGCCCATGCCCAACACCATGCCTAAGACCATACCTTTGCAAGAGATATTTTCCTTCTCTTCCTCTCAAATGGGGCACTCCTCCCCTCAAAGCCATCCATGAGCTCTCAAATTTCTATAAATACCAAGCCTTGATGAACCTTGTCACACTTTGGTTCACTTGGTAAGTTCACACTTCTTGCAAAATCCTCTCATTTCCTCTCAAACTCCCTCACTTGGGCCAAGTTCTTCCTCAAGACTTCAAGAGGATTTCCTTCTCTTTTCATCAAGAAAACAAAGCTTCCTTACATCTCTCTTCAAGACTTCTTTAGGTAGGGGTTTGTTTTAAGTTTTTACTTGTGTTCTTCAAGAAAGTTCTAGTTTCTCTTGGTTTCAAACCCTTTTTCCTTCCCCTTTTCATTTTCGGCCAAGAGGCCTTTTCATAAAGAAAACATGAGCTTGATGATGAGGTTTCAAGATAATGACTTGTTGTTGTCATGTGAGAAACCTCTAAAGCTTGAAACAACTTGGTCTTGGACCATACATGCTTGATTTCTTTCTTTTCCTTGATAAAGTTTTGGTTTTCTTTTCTTTCCTCTTCATGATTTTGGTTTCCTTTGCTTTGGTTTGAACAAAGTTTGCTAAAAATGTAAAGTAGATCACAAAAGTTTTGTTAAGAAAATTAATCACATGATTTCAAAGAGCTCTAAGCTTACCCTTGCCAACCTTAAAGTTGGTCGGCCGTTCTAAGAGTTTTACTCTAGATTGAAGCCCATGAGCAATAAAATAAAGAATATGACTTAGTTCTTGTAGTTTTGTTTAGACAAAGTGTTGAACTTTGTGTCCATTTCCTTAAGCTTGATGATGAAGTTCAAACCTTAAGACTTCTTTGAAGTCTAGGTGCTAAGAACTCTAAAGCTTGCCTTATGATACATAATGGGTTGAGGTTTATGTTCCTCTAAAAGTCTTGTAAGAGCTCTAGTTAAGATAAAAATAAGTTGCATTCATGTTTAAATTTATGTCTTGCATCTCATGTTTATTTTGATGCCATCACTAATTTCACAAGAATAAATGAATGAACTTGCATTACCATATTTAAATTCCCAAGCTTGCATTTCATGTTTATATTTCAAGTCATCACTTAATCCTTAAAGATAATAATGAAGTTGCATCTCATATTTATTTTATGCTCTCACTTTACTTTCTAATGAAGAGTAAAATAAAGTGCATAGCATGTTTAAGATTATGTCATCACCTAAATACTCTAGAGCTCAAAGACTTGCCCTAAGTATCCTAAAAAGGGAACTCTAGTAAAAAAGAAATGGATGAGTTTTAGTATGATTCAATAATGGTTTGATTTTGTAAAATGCATGAATGATTTCAGGAAAATGTTGGAAAACTTTTTATGAGGTCTCAAGGTGTTTAAATAGTTTGGAATGTGTCAAAAATCATGTTTTCTCAAATTTGAGGTTCTGGTAATCGATTACCATCCATGTAATCGATTACCAGAAGGTTTTGAAGGACTTTTGGTTCTGGTAATCGATTACCAGAGGCAATGTAATCGATTACCACGGCTTTCTTCATGCCCAAACCTTTCTGGAAACCCTGTAATCGATTACCTTATAGTGTAATCGATTACCCTATGTTCTTTATTTTCGAAACTTTAACCCTAAGTAATCGATTACCATTGTATGTAATCGAACCCGGTTGTTTTGAACCCAGAATGAATTTAGCTCCTGGTAATCGATTACTAGGAACATGTAATCGATTACCAGAACACCTTTTGTTCCTGAAAATGTCCCAAGAGAAAACTAGCAACTTATATGCATTTCAACTCAAGAGATTATGTGATTTTATGGGTTATGATTTGGTTCTATGTTTGGCTACTGTATAAATGCTGTTCTAAGGTGTTAAAATGTGTAAAATTATGTTTGAGTGAAGCAAGGATCGATTTAGAAAAGTTAGAAAAGAATAAGTAACTTAAAAGGGATTAGAGATGAGAATTCTAGAACACCTTAATGCATAGAAATGCAAATCTGTTCTAGCATGATTAATTCAAGGATAAATGATTCATAATTAGTAAGACATGTACAAAATCCCTTCATAAATGATTAGGTGTTGATTTCTAAGTTTAAGGTGATGATAAGAGATTAAAATGGTTTATAACTTAGAGAACATGCCTAGGAATCCCTCATAATTGGTCTAGGAATTGATTATGGAGCCTTAGGCGAAGATGGATCTTAAAAAGGGTCACGAATGGAGATTCTAGAGCCCCTTAAGCAAATGATATTTTCTGCCCTTTCATGTGCAATGCTGTATGGAATTTTAGTGAGTTCAAATCTTAGAGAAAAGTTTAAGTGTTAACCCTTGAGGGTAATAAAGATGCAAATACAAGTTTAAGGCCCGTAAGGGTCAAAGCATAAGATACTATGAGATAGGTGGACGAGAGAGTATATTATGATGATGAACCTCGAGCACATTTATGATGATGTGATTATGTTAGTTCCTTGAGCATGAAACTTTATGTGCATGATTGATATGGTGATATGATGAAATGTTGTATTTAAGATGCATAAGGTTTCGAAATATGAATGAAATTGAGAAATATGCTCATGTGAACTAGAAAGTTATTGAATTGAGAAAGTTCCATGAAAATGATGCATGTGACTGAGATTATGTGGCATGACTCAAATTTGAGGAAATTCGGAGAGTAGCTGTTATGCCGAATTTCCGTCAAATTTGAGGGACATAAGAAAGTTTTTGAGAAATATGATGTTTAAAGTTATATGCAGAGACGTACTTCTCCTCTAGGAAGAGAAGGTAAACCGTGAGGGCATAGGCATTAGCCTCCAAAGCGGACAAAGTCGCTGGTCTTAACCAGTCGATGCGTTTCGAAGAAGGAAAAATATATGATGTTTAAGGTGACACACGAGACGTACTTCTCCTCTCATGAGGAGAAGGTAAAACCGTGAGGGCATAGACATTAGCCTGCCAAAGCGGACAAAGTCTTGGTCTTAACCAGTCGATGCGTTTCGAAGAAGGAAAAAGTCCCATGATGGGTGATCCTTAGGCCCCTACCCGTACTCTGGGAGTCGGGATTATGATGATTATGATGAATATGATTATGTTTATGATTCGCTTATCAAGAGGATAAGTAAGAACTAGTGACGACTAGTTAAGGTATGAGCTCATAGCCTAGTTTAAGGGGTGCGGTTACTATTATGATTGGTGTCACAAGTATGAGAAAAGGAAAGATGTTCAAGAGAAAAGTTACATGCCACTTATATGTTGTTTGATATTTGTTTGATTTACCTAAAGTACTGCCATGCATCCATGAACTATTATGTTGCATACATGCATTAAGAATCATTATAAAAGACATGGACCTTGGATAAATATCTTTGTGAAAACCTCATAATGAACCTATGCATGCTTAACCTTTTCATAATAAACCCAAGGTTCCTGGGACGTAAACGATGACACTAGGATAGAGGATTTCCCTCCTGAGATTCTTTAGCAAGATTCTCACCCTCTCTCTCTTTTCTTTCCGTTACGTCTTCAGACATCGATGGCGTCGTTCGTGATTTTTGTTGACGCACCGTGTGGGAGGTGCACTATGATCCGGCATCAGTCCTACCACTTCAAGGGTCATTGTGCTATACGCATTTTTGCATACATGGGACGCCTTTTGCCTTTCCAGTCTCCAGCTTCGTTTCACTCCGACTCCCCCTTTGGCGACGACATGATTTTTGAGAGGACGACCTCGAGACGGGCGGGAACGGGGTGCCCAACCATCATCCTCGCTGTGCATGACCATCGGTTCGTATCCCTCTGCAAGACGGGAGAGACTTCCTGAGGAGGACTCAGGATCCGTATTCAAGGATTCCCCCTTGGGTGTCCTCCTGATGGGTAGCGAGGAAGTCTCCAGCGGAGGCCTATGAGGCATGTACGTCAACAGAGAGGACGCTCTCGCCAAGGTGGTCACGTCATTTCCCTTCGCATGCCACGTCCCTCTTCGATGGGCACATCTAGGAGCTTCGCGTTCGTAGGCTACATATCTCCGTCCGAGGATTTGCGTCGTCCGTAGGTTTTAAGGAGGGTTGCTTTTGTGGGGGTATCTTTTGGGGTTGTTTTCATGTTTCTTATTTTATGTTGTTTATCTGCAAGCTCTCCACTATATGGGTAAGACTTTATGTTTCCTTTATATTTCTATAGTGATGTACTAAACTATGTTATCTAATGTGATGAGAATGTTTTATGATGGATGTGTTCTTTAATGCTTATGTTCTGTATGTTTTATTTATTCTTCCGCTTCACGTTACATTTATGTTACGCGCAAAGGCTCGCACTTTGTTTTATATGAATCATTTCAAAAAAAAATTTACCTATATTTTTCGCTAAGTATTTTATAAATGAATTTAAAGAGAAGTAATAACTAATAATTAATCTTGATACGTCCTAGGCGTATTGGGGTTAAATATTAGGGTGTTACATTTTGGTAAGAAGGTCTCTACAGAGCCTGAGGATTGGACTAACCATGCTTTAAAAGCATGTTACGGTAGTATGTCATGTATAGTGCTTAGCTATTAGAGATAAGCTATAGGATAGGCATTCATGACCTTGTCTGCTTGTTTGTGCCATGGTAACTAGCTCATTTAGCTTGGAATATTGAGCCTGATCACCTCGGTATTTGTTGACTTGTGTGCTTAGGGACCAATGGCACCAGACAAATAGGAATGCAAATGCCGGTGAACAAGGAAATGAGGATCAGGCGCCTCTCGAGATGGCTAGGGCGATGGAACGCATGTTCGATCGCATGAATCAACCAAGGGATGTTGTTCAAGGTCCCCCCTGAAGCCATGGAACAAGCCCATTTTGGGGAGTTCCGCAAGGCTAATCCCCAACCTTCGTGGAGCTGAATCCGGACAAAGCAGGCGAGTGGATCAAGAACATGGAAAAGATCTCCGTTGTTACTTGTTCGGAAACAAAAGTCACCTTTGCTGCCTACATGATGGAAGCGACGGAGTTTTGGTGGACCGGCACCCGAGGCTGCTAGAAGCTACGCGCAGCTATCAATTGGGAAGTGTTAAGAGTACTTCTATGAGAAGTATTTCAAGAGTCCATGAAGAACGCCAAGGACATTGAGTTCATGCAGTTGGTCCAAGGTGGAATGTCTACGCCAATACACGGCAAAGTTTGAAGTTGATCAAGTTCTCATGGGTTTTCCAAGGAAACCCGATGAGATGGAAGTGTGTTAAGTTTGAGGCCGGTTGAGGCCGAACTTAACTTTTGTGGCACACATGGAGATTAGGGACTTCAACCCTAGTCAACAAGTGTCGATCATGAAGAAGGGCACAAGAAGATGAGTGCAAGGGCGGATCGTCCCCGTGGTTGGGACCTCAAGCCCCAAAGTTCAAGCCATCGAATCAGACTCAAACAGGAACCACTACCATCCCTACCAATCCAATCAGTTCAAGCACCAACAACAACAACAACCTCAACAACAACAACAAAGAGGACCCAACAATCAACCATCCTGCAACCCAGGCCGCCGTTAACCCCGGTGAGGGAACCGCAACCATCAAGGAGGAGTGAGCGGTCCTCGCAACAACAACAACAACAACAAT
The DNA here is from genome assembly GCA_030441495.1 of Dalbergia oliveri. Lineage (NCBI taxonomy): Eukaryota > Viridiplantae > Streptophyta > Magnoliopsida > Fabales > Fabaceae > Dalbergia > Dalbergia oliveri. The sequence goes on from JAMLFY010000026.1 coordinate 283,432, forward strand.
CAACAAGGAGGGCCCAATGGGAACAAGAACAAGGCACCCCAAGGAGCCCCTGTCCTGTCCCGGACTCGCACAGCTGGAGTGCCCGTTGTGGAAAGAATCATGGCAATCGTCCCTCCTAGCCGGGCAAGGAGTATGCTTCAGTGTGGCAAGCTCGGCCACTATGCGAAGGATTGCAGAAGCAATGGAGGGTCGTCAAGTCAGAATCCCAGACCGCAACACCAAGGACGGGTCTTTACCTTCAACGCGGAGGACGCAAACGGATCCAACGACCTCATCGAAGGTAAGTGCGAACTAAATGGTAGAACCTTAACTGTGCTATATGACTCTGGTGCTACTCATTCTTTTATCTCACATGCTAGTGTTGAGTCTCTAAATTTGCAAGTTTCTAAGCTTCCTTTTGATCTCATTGTTTCTACTCCCACCAACCGTCCTACATACATGTAACGTTGTTTAAATTGCCATCTACTATTGAAAATAGATCCTTTGTCATAGATTTGATTTGTTTACCTTTGAAAGACATAGGGATAATCCTTGGCATGGATTGGCTTTACGCTAACCATGTGTTGTTAGACTGTTATACAAAAATTGTTATTTTTCGTCATCCCCTAGCAAGACTAGTCAAACCTTGAAACTTTATGTGAATGCCGTAGATGTCTTCTGTTGTGGGGAGAAAACTAAGGGATATGTCCTTCTAGCCGCTAGCGAAGTAGACTTTAGCGAACATAGATAACATTCCTATGGTAAGAGAGTACCGAGGTATTTCTGGATGAGATCCAGAGTTCCCTCAGGAGAGGTGGAGTTCTCCATCGAGTTGGTTGGGAACGGGACCTATCTCGATAGCCCCGTATAGGATGTCACCCTTGGAGTTAAGGAATTGAAAACCCAATTGGAGGAGCTGTTAGAGAAGAATTTTATTAGACCTAGTGCCTCACCATGGGGAGCCCTAGTTTTGTTTGTTAAGAAAAGGATGGGAGCATGAGATTATGTATAGATTATAGGCAATTGAATCGTGTAACGGTGAAAAATAAATACCCTTTGCCTAGGATTGATGATCTCATGGACCAGTTGAAGGAGCGGTGGTATTCTCCAAGATTGATTTGAGGTCGGGATACCACCAAATTCGAGTAAGATGAGGATATACCTAAAACCGCCTTTAGGACACGGTACAGACACTTTGAGTTCGCCGTGATGTCCTTTGGACTGACAAATGCACCCGCGTGTTCATGGACTATATGAATAGGATCTTTAGACCCTATTTAGACAAGTTCGTGGTTGTTTTCATAGATGATATACTCATCTATTCGAAGACTTACGAGGAGCATGAAAGTCACCTAAGGTTGGTTTTAGAGGTGTTGAAAGAGAAGAAGTTGTATGCTAAGCTCTCTAAGTGTGAATTCTGGTTGGAGGAAGTGAAGTTTTTGGGACATGTAGTATCGAAAGGAGGTATAGCTGTTGACCCTAGTAAGATAGAAGCGGTAATGAATTGGGATAACCAGACCAGGTATTGGAAATACGGAGCTTTTTGGGTTTAGCAGGCTATTACCGTAGGTTTATTAAAGGATTTTCCAGATTGCCTTCCCTAACCAAGCTAACTAGGAAGAACACCCGTTTTCATGGAATCCGAATGTGAAAAGAGCTTAGAGTTAAAGGAAAGGTTGACCTCGACCCCAAGTTTTGGTTTTGCCCGACCCCAATGTACCTTTTGAGGTATATTGTGATGCTTGAGGGAAAAGGTTTAGGCTGTGTGTTGATGCAAAATAGGCAAGTGGTAGCCTATGCGTCTAGACAACTCAAGCCACATGAGGTTAACTACCCTACCCATGACCTAGAGTTAGCCGCCATAGTGTTTGCCTTGAAGATTTGGAGGCATCACTTGTATGGAGTAAGGTTTGAAGTTTTCTCCGATCATAAGAGTCTTAAGCATCTCTTTGATCAAAAGGAGTTAAACATGAGGCAAAGAAGGTGGATGGAGTTTCTAAAGGACTATGATTTCGGCTTAAGTTACCACCCGGCAAGGCCAATGTGGTCGCCGATGCCTTAAGTCGAAAATCATTACGCTTATCCCACATGATGGTCAAGGAAGTTGAGCTAGAGAAGTTTAGGGACATGAATTTGGGGATGTCAATAGAAAAAGTGTGAAGATGTGTCATCTTACGGTAACAAGTGGGTTTAAACAAAGGGTGATGATGGCACAAGTAGAAAATGAGGAGTTTAGGGAGACTTTAGAGGCGGTTAAGGCTGGAAAGCTTAAGGGTTTTGAGCAAGGACAGATGGTTTGTGGAGGTTTGAAGGGCGGATATGTGTCCGCAAGATGGTGACCTCGAGAAAGTATCTTGGAGGAGGCCCATAAAAGCCACTTCACCATCCATCCTGGTGCCACCAAGATGTATCAAGATTTAAAGAAGATGTTTTGGTGGCAGGATTGAAAAAGGACGTAGTAGCCTGGGTTAGTAAGTGCTTAGTCTGTCAAAAGGTGAAGATTGAGCACCAAAAGCCTTCAGGGATGTTGCAACCTTTGCCTATCCCCGAATGGAAGTGGGATAGTATATCTATGGATTTTGTGACCAGCCTACCTCGAACCCAAGGCCATGACGCTATTTGGGTAATAGTGGACAAGTTAACCAAGTCGGCCCATTTCCTACCCATCAAGATAACCTTTTCCCTAGATAAGTTGGCCAGTTGTACATCAGGAGATAGTAGGTTACATGGATTCCATCGACGATAATCTCGGTCGAGATCCGCGGTTTACGTCGCATTTTTGGGAGCCTTTCAAAAGGCGTTTGGTTCAAAGCTGTGTTTAAGCACGGCTTCACCCTCAACAGATGGACAATCGAAAGAACTATCCAAACCTTGGAGGATATGCTAAGGGCATGTGTTTTGGATAGGAAAGGGAGTTGGGATAAGTACCTCCCGCTTGAGAGTTCGCATATAACAACAGTTATCATGCGAGTATTCGGTATGGCACCGTACGAGGCCTTGTATGGAAGGAAGTGCAAGTCGCCTTTGTGTTGGCATGATCTAGAGAACAAAGCATTTTGGGACAGATGTAGTGAGGGAAACCACGAGCAAATAAGAATGATCAAGGATAGAATCTTGATGCTCAAAGCGACAAAAGAGCTATGCGGACAAGCGGCGAAAGCCTTAGAATTCCAAGAAGGTGAGCATGTTTTCTTGAGGATTACCCCCACTACAAGGAATAGGTAGAGCCATGAAAATCAAGAAATTGAGTCCCAATTTCTCGGACCTTTGGAAATCCTTCAGAGAGTCGGAGATTGCCTACAAAATAGCCCTACCTCCAAATCTCAAATCTTCATGCGTCTTTCACGTCTCCAGCTCAGAAAATATCAATCCAACCCTAGCCATGTGTTAGAGCCAGAGCATGTCCGTTAAGGGAGGACCTAACTTCAATTCCCACCAACGAGGATCGTGAGGTGGTAAGCGTTGAGGAACAAGTCCGTTCCTTTGGTGAAAGTCGCGTGGGGACGAGACAAGACGGAGGATACACATGGGAATTGGAATCCAAGATGCGGACGAAGTATCCTGAGCTTTTCTAAGGTAACGAATTTCGAGGACGAAATTCTTTTTAAGGAGGGGAGTAATGTAAGCCCAGAATTTCTACTGTTAAGTACAAATGACCAAATGCCCTGAGGTCATTTTTAAAATTAAAGGACAGTTGCCCTGGCAACCCTCAAATGGGTCAACTCAATGTTTAAGGGGATTATGCGTTATGAATTATTTCGAGGTGAAAATCTCGTTTTCTAAACTTTCGGCTCAAAATGACCAAAAACCTCCTGTGTTCTACACGGGTAAAAGGTGCCGTTTGAGCCCAGAATTTTCCAAGAAGTTTAGAATGATGTTTTGAGCATGTTTGATGTTTAGTAGCCAGGAAGGTCCCGGGCAGTTGAGCACAAAATTACCATTTTGCCCCTAGAACAGTGTAGTAAGCCTAATGACGCAATTAAGCAAACCTAAGCAATATTAGGCTCTAATCGAAGATTAATTTATTTGATAATTAATCTAGAGTCAAAATAATTTATTAAGGTTAATTAGAACCTAAGATTGCTTAGATAAACTCTAATTGCATTCTTTAATTCAAGATTCCTAGTCATGGAATCTTGAATAGTATTTCTCTCTCCAATTCCTTAAATTAAGGAATTGTACCATACCTCATTTGACCAAAAGAATTATTTTAAATTACTAATCTAGTAAGATTACCCTCCTAATCAAGTCTTGAACTTCCTAATTAACCAATTACCTCACCTAAACACCTTCTTATAAACTCCTAATCAAAAGCCTAATCAAAGAAACACTTAAACACATCCTTAAACCACAATTACATGAACAAAATTACTTCCCCCTTGGCTGATTTGTTGGCAAAAAATCCTCCCCATTTTTCTCACATGTTGATTTATTTTCACTCTAAAGAGCCATGCCTTCCACTATACCTTGCCCATGCCCAACACCATGCTTTGGCAGAGATATTTTCCTTCTCTTCCTCTCAAATGGAGGCCATCCCCCCCTCAAAAGCCTCATGAGTCTCATCTTCTATAAATACCAAGCCTTGATGAACCTTGTCACACTTTGGTTCACTTGGTAAGTTCACACTTCTTGCAAAATCCTCTCATTTCCTCTCAAACTCCCTCACTTGGCCAAGTTCTTCCTCAAGACTTCAAGAGGATTTCCTTCTCCTTTCATCAAGAAAACAAAGCTTCCTTACATCTCTCTTCAAGACTTCTTTAGGTAGGGGTTTGTTTTCAAGTTTTTACTTGTCTTCTTAAAGAAAGGTTCTAGTTTCTCTTGGTTTCAAACCCTTTTTCCTTCCCCTTTTCATTTTCGGCCAGAGGCCTTTCATAGAGAAAACATGGGCTTGATGATGAGGTTTCAAGATAATGACTTGTTGTTGTCATGTGAGAAACCTCTAAAGCTTGAAACAACTTGGTCTTGGACCATACATGCTTGATTTCTTTCTTTTTCCTTGATAAAGTTTGTGGTTTTCTTTCTTTCCTCTTCATGATTTCGGTTTCCTTTTTCTTGGTTTGAACAAAGTTTGTAAAAATGTAAAGTAGATCACAAAAGTTTTGTTAAAGAAAATTAATCACATGATTTCAAAGAGCTCTAAGCTTACCCTTGCCAACCTTAAAGTTGGTCGGCCGTTCTAAGAGTTTTACTCTAGATTGAAGCCCATGAGCAATAAAATAAAGAATATGACTTAGTCCTTGTAGTTTTGTTTAGACAAAGTGTTGAACTTTGTGTCCATTTCCTTAAGCTTGATGATGAAGTTCAAACCTTAAGACTTCTTTGAAGTCTAGGTGCTAAGAACTCTAAAGCTTGCCTTATGATACATAATGGGTTGAGGTTTATGTTCCTCTAAAAAGTCTTATAAGAGCTCTAGTTAAGATAAAAATAAGTTGCATTCATGTTTAAATTTATGTCTTGCATCTCATGTTTATTTTGATGCCATCACTAATTTCAAGAATAAATGAATGAACTTGCATTACCATATTTAAATTCCAAGCTTGCATTTCATGTTTATATTTCAAGTCATCACTTAATCCTTAAAGATAATAATGAAGTTGCATCTCATATTTATTTTATGCTCTCACTTTACTTTCTAATGAAGAGTAAAATAAAGTGCATAACATGTTTAAGATTATGTTATCACCTAAATATTCTAGAGCTCAAAGACTTGCCCTAAGTATCCTAAAAAGGGAACTCTAGTAAAAAAGAAATGGATGAGTTTTAGTATGATTCAATAATGGTTTGATTTTGTAAAAGCATGAATGATTTGAGGAAAATGTTGGAAAACTTTTATGAGGTCTCAAGGTGTTTAAATAGTTTGGAATGTGTTAAAAATCATGTTTTCTCAATTCCGAGGTTCTGGTAATCGATTACCATCAATGTAATTGATTACCAGAAGGTTTGCGAAGGACTTTTGGTTCTGGTAATCGATTACCAGAGCAATGTAATTGATTACCACACTTTTCTTCATGCAGAACCAATTCTGGAAACCCTGTAATCGATTAGCTGATAGTGTAATCGATTACTCCTATGTTCTTTATTTTTCCGAAACGGATTTAACCCTAAGTAATCAATTACCATCCTATGTAATCGATTACCCGGTTGTTTTGAAACCCAGAATGAATTTAGCTCCTGGTAATCGATTACTAGGAACATGTAATCGATTACAAGCACCTTTTTGTTCCTGAAAATGTCCCAAAAGAAAACTAGCAACTTATATGCATTTTCAACTCAAGAGATTATGTGATTTTATGGGTTATGATTTGGTTCTATGTTTGGCCACTGTATAAATGTTGTTCTAAGGTGTTAAAATGTGTAAAGTTATGTTTGAGTGAAGAAGGATCGATTTAGAAAAGTTAGAAAAGAATAAGTAACTTGAAAGGGATTAGAGATGAGAATTCTAGAACACCTTAATGCGTTGACATGCAATTCTGTTCTAGCATGATTAATTCAAGGATAAATGACTCATAATTAGTAAGACATGTACAAATCCCTTCATAAATGATTAGGTGTTGATTTCTAAGTTTAAGGTGATGATAAGAGCTTAAAATGGTTTATAACTTAGAGAACATGCCTAGGAATCCCTCATAATTGGTCTAGGAATTGATTATGAAGCCTTAGGCGAAGATGGATCTTAAAAATGGTCACGAATGGAGATTCTAGAGCCCCTTAAGAAAATGATATAAATGCCCTTTATGTGCAGTGCTCTATGGAATTTTAGTGAGTTCAAATCTTTAGAGAAAAGTTTAAGTGTTAGCCCATTGAGGGTAATGAAGATACAAATACAAGTTTAAGCCCGTAAGTGTAACACCCTAAAATTTAATTAAAAATTAATTTGAGCTTTATTAATCATAATTTCAAAAATATAATAGTTTAGTAATGATAAGGGCGGGCCAACGGACCTGTCAAAAAAAAAAAAATTCGGGCCTATGAATAATAACCTTGTAGGCCCACAAGCAGCCGGACGCTAAAACCCTGCATTTGGCCCAGAAGTCCTGAAATTAGGGAAACATGGGAATGAGGTTAGGAATATCTGAGAATGATAATTTTATACTTAAAATTAATTTTTAATATTAATTGAGACATTTACAGTGTTTCCTGTTAAAAGTTATTGAGTTCTTACAGAATGAAACTTGCATAGCAAGTTGCCACCTAAGGAGGACAAGTGTGTGGCTTAAGATGTGCCACACAATTACACCTTTATGACTAACCAATAGGAATTGCACAAAATTACACTAATTATCTTCAAAGAAAACATTTTGGACTTGAAAATTCTATGTATTTTGCCTAAACTCAAAATTCAACATCTTATCATTCCCTTCATCACAATTTCGGCCAGACCTTCTCTTAAGCACCTTCCTCCATTGTTCTTCCTCTCAAACTCCATTAACAAGCTTCAAGCTTGCAAAACCCTAGCTCAAAGTCACTAAAACCACAAACTCTCTTCACTAAACTTATTTTATTCATCATAACCTACAAATCTAACCGATTATAATTTGAATCCATCACTTTTTCCAACTTTGAGGGCACACAATCAGAGGTTAAAGGAAGGGTTTGATGTTGGTGGGAAGCTTTGAAGTGAGCAAAAGAATTCTGAGCATCCTTTGGAGCATAGAGCTCAAGAGCTCTCAAAGTAGGGTTTTCTACTACCTTTCTTGTGGAATTTTTCAATTCTGTTTTGGCTTGCCCTAATTCTGAAAATTTTGATGATACTGATGGTTAACATATTGATATTGATGTATGAATTTTTGTGTTATGTTTGGATGGTTTTAAAATGGGTTTTCTTTCAAGTGAAATTGGAACTAGGTTGCTTAACTGATTTCTTCTATAATCAGAATTTTCACGAATTTTATGGAAATTTTGTGGATGGTTCCATGAGCCATGAAAATTATATGTTGTAGCTAACCTCTTATACTAAACATACGAATTTTCTTAGGGTTAATTCTAAGGTTTGATGCCTCAAAAAAATTAAAAACCGAATTGTAACGCCTGAATTGTTGAGACTGAAGTGACAAACTTACCGAATTTTTAATCATAGCAATTGATTGAGATAGCTCCTGAAATTTTTACACAAGACTAATAACATGTTGAAATACCTCTGTTAATTTTATTGTACCATGATTCCATCGAATTCTAGGGCTAAATATTTTCAACACAAGTATGGACTATGAATTTGTGGCTTCTGACCACCAGATTTGCCTATTTTATTGAAGTGGTTATATAATTCTGATTGCCTGAAATTTTACAGGTTGTTTTAGACACATTGAAGTGTCATGTGAAATTTTTATAGCCTCTGAATTGATTGTTTGAAGGGCAACATAATTTGTGTTACAATGGTGTAAAATCTGCCATTATGCTGGAAATGCAACAATGATTTGAATTGATGAAGTAATGGAATTTTTGGTTCTAGAATGACATGAGTACTTGATGTTACCTTTTTGGCTATATTTCTTGTGTAACATCCTCCAAGTACAACCCCATTCTTAAGCTATGATATCGTACTAAAGTTGTTACTTGTTAATTAGTGGACCTCTTTTAATTATCTATAGCAAGCTTGAATTACGTATGAGATAACTAAGTAATTCTCTTAAAACATATTACAAGTAAACATCAAGTTTATTAAACATATAGCTGAAATACATAAGGAAGCTCCTCTATGAGCTTTAGTACATATTTGTCTTCCAATACATTTACATACATACTCATTCACTAGTACGAGAATAAAACAATAACGATTCTCCAGCAATTGCTACACTGCATGGCAACATCCATCCTCTGGCTTAACCTGGAAGCGACACGGAAACAAACACATAGGGTGAGAATTTTTAAAATTCTAAGTAGGGCAACTCCCAATACAAATCATAATGTCATGTCATCGCAAGCCACTTGGTTTATTAAAAACTGTGATCATGCAATATATTCTAAAGGTTCATTTTAAGGTTCCAAAATCATTCCTTCAGAAATGGGTAGCTTTTAGCATTTCATCACTTCAGCATATATCTCATCACATTCCAACAGACATTTCAAATAAGATGAGTAGCATATAATACATGCAATGAATTTATCTCAAGGTGACATGGTATCACTTATGGCCACAAAGATAGAAATTAGTGCATTTTTCTCTTTCATTGACATAGGAAAGACTTAGTTTACCCAAGGGTAATTTCAATGGACAATTCCACAATAGATCCGTTTATACCAACGGGTATTTATGGTGGATCACACCACACAAAGGAAATAAACACTTGTAAGATAAGCATTCTATACGTGGTCATCAACTCATTTTTTCCATTTTCAATCAAGCAGATCTATTCCTCACGATACGTCTACCACTCAAAATAAATTTGGAAAGTTACTACTTCGCCTTCCTTCATTCAATAAGTCTTGTTTCTATTTTGTCCATATGTCAGAACATGCACAATTTAAATTTATACATCCTTATAATGGCATCATATACTTTCTCTTTTCTCAAATGCATACATAGGCCACATATAGGCAATATTCACAATGAAATTCTCATTCTTTCTCATACTTCAATCTTTAAAATCCATAGCATGCATTTACATGTCATAAGTCACATGGTCAAACACTTAATATCAAATATTCATGTCATACTAGAAGCCAAAGTGCCATTAAATTCTCAATTGAAAGCATTGTTCCATTCAGACACAATGGGAGATTCCTGTCCTAGGCACAACATTCATTATCATATCAAACAGCCATTTCAAGAGTCACAAAAATTCTGTATGACACTTCAATGTGTCTAGAATAACCTGTAAAAATTTAGGACAAACACAGCTCTATAACTACCTCAGTAAAATGTACAAATTTAGTGGAGGGGCCACCAATTCCAAGACCAAAGGAATTCCCTAATTTTTAACCCCAGCAACTGACTGAATTATTCCAATAAAATTCACAGTGACACTTCAACATGTTAGTAACTTCATGTAAAAATTTCAAAGCCTAATTCAATCATTTGCTATGATAATAAATTCGGACAAATTTACTACTTCAATTTCAACAATCGCAGCATTGCCTAAATTTCGGTTCTGATTTTGAGGCATCAAACCTTAAAACTAACACCCAAGAAAATTCATGTAGTTATTTTAAGGTGCTAACTCCAAATATAATTTTTATAGGTCATGAAAGCACCCAAAAATATTCCAAAAATTTCGTGAACAACTGCAACATAAGAAAGCAGAATTTCCAGCAACTTAGTCCAAACTTACTTTTATAAAACCCATTTCTAACACCATCCAAACCCACCACCAAAATTCACACATCAATATCAAAATAATATCATCCAAAATAACAGAAATTTCAGACTTAACACAACCCAAAACAGATTAGAAAAATTTGACAAAGAAAGGCAAGAAAAACCCTACTTGTAGTAACCTATTAGCTCCTTGGCTTCAAGATTAACCAAACTTGATTCCTTCTCCTCCAAAGCTCCCAATCTAACTTCAAACCCCTCTAATATCAGGGAGGTGTGAGGGAGAAAGGTAAGGATTGATGAGTGATTGAGATTTTGTTCGTTTGATTTGTCAGGAAATAGATGTGAACAAGCTTAGTGAAGAACTTTTGATGATCCAACAACTCTAGCTTGGAGTTTTTGGGCTTGAAAACTAGAACAAGCTCTTGAGGACAAAAATGGTCGCTGCTCTCTTCTTCCCTTGCTGACCACGAAATTGGTCTTATCTTGGAGGAGAAGTTGGTGACTAGGCTTGCTTTAATAAATGAAATGGAGATATTTAGTAAAAAATCATTATTTATGTCATAAAGCAACAATGGACGGCTAAGGTTTAATCTTAGATTCCAAGATTAAATATTGGCCTTCACATGTCCTTAGTAGGTGGACATCATCCATTTGTGGTGATGGAAATACCTTCGAGTGTTAAAAATCGTACACGAAATCTCACAGAACGGTGAGCGTCGTCCGATTGCTGATATCCAAAAATTAATTTTAAGTATAAAATTATCATTCCACCTATTTCTAACCTTATTCCATGTTTTCCTAATTTTGGCACCTTAGACAGAACCGGTTCCTGTTCGGAAAGCTGGTGTAGCAGGCAAGGTTACTTATTATCGGCCAGAAATTTTTTTTTTTTAAACGTCCATTGGGCCACCCTCATCATTGTTAAATTTATATTTCTAAAATTATAACTAACAAAGCTCAAATTAATTTTTAATTAAATTTTAGGGTGTTACATCTTGTGACATATGAATGTATGCTAGATAGTTTAAAAGATTGATTTATAAGATACAAATGAAAATTTCGTTGTGAATGGATGCCTGTATGTGTTTTATGCATGTAGTGAATGATGTGAGAATGTTAGAATTCTCACCCCTATGTATTTGTTTTTAGATGTCGTCCCAGGTTGATAGAAGACGGTGGCGCTGCTCAGGAGAAGATCAAATGGATTCCGTAGTTCAGTAGCAGAACTTGTGTTTTTTTGTACTTAAGTGTATGTATATGTAAAATACAGAGATGCAAATGTACTGTAAAGCTCTTAGAAGAGCTTCCTTTTGTACTTGATTTGTATTAAATAAATAAGTTGTTTCTTGGCTATATATCTCGATAGAACCATGAGTTAGTTAACACGCAATTCGATGGACCCTTATTATAGATAATTAAGAAAGGTCGCGAATATTAGTAACAACTCTTGAGTATGATACCATGACTTAAGGATGGGGTTGTACTTAGGAGGATGTTAAGTAAGGGTCAAAGCATAAGATACTATGAGATAGGTAGGAAGAGCATACTTATGATGATGAGCCTCGTACATATTTATGATGATGTGATTATGTTAGTTCCCTGAGCATGAAACTTTATGTGCATGATTAGTATGATAATATGATGAAATGTTGTATTTAAGATGCATAAGGTTTCAAAATATGAATGAAATTGAGGAACATGCTCATGTGAACTAGAAAGTTATTGATTTGAGAAAGTTTCATGAAAATGATGCATGTGACTGAGATTATGTGGCATGACTCAAATTTGAGGAAATTGGGAGAGTAGGTGTTATGCCGCCGAATTTTCGTCAAATTTGAGGGACATAAGAAAGTTTGAGAAATATGATGTTTAAGGTGACATGCCGAGACGTACTTACCTCTCGTGAGAGAAGGTAAAGGGTGAAGGCATAGGCATTGTTGCCAAAGTGGACAAAGTCCTGGTCTTAACAAGTCGATGCATTTTGAAGAAGGAAAAATATATGATGTTTAAGGTGACACATGAGACGTACTTCTCCTGCTTCGAATGAAGAAGGTAAAACGTAGGGTATAGACATTAGCCTGCCAAAGCGGACAGAAGTCAAGCTGATCTTAACCACTCGATGCGTTTCGAAGAAGGAAAAAGTCCCATGATGGGTGATCCTAGGCCCATACCCATACTCTGGAGTCGGGATTATGATGATTATAATGAATATGATTATGTTTATGATTCGCTTATTAAGAGGATAAGTAAGAACTAGTGATGACTAGTTAAGGTATGAGCTCATAGCCTAGTTAAAGGGTGCAAGTTACTATTATGATTGGTGTCACAAGTATGAGAAGGAAAGATGTTCAAGAGAAAAGTTACATGTCACTTATATGTTGTTTGATATTTGTTTGATTTACCTAAAGTACTACCATGCATCCATGAACTATTATGTTGCATACATGCATTAAAAATCATTATAAAAGACATGGACCTTGGATAAATATCTTTGTGAAAACCTCATAATGAACCTATGCATGCTTAACCCTTTTATAATAAACCCAAGGTTCCTGGGGACGTAAACGATGACACTAGGATAGAGGGTTTCCCCTGAGATTCCTTAGCAAGATTCTCACCCTTCTCTCTTTCCTTTTATGTTACGTCTTCAGACATCGATGGCGTCGTTCGTGATTTTGTTGACGCAGCAATGTGGGAAGCTCTACTCGATTCGGATCATCAATCCTACCACTTCAAGGGTCTTGTGCTATACGCATTTTGCATACATGGGACGCCTGTTTGCCTTTCCAGTCTCCGCTTCCGTTTCACCCCGACTTCCCCTTTGGCGACGACATGAATTTTGAGAGGACACAACCTCGAGACGGGTAGAGCTCCATCCAAACCATCATCCTTAAGCGTACGTACCATCAGGAGTTCGTATCCCTACAGTTGTGGAGAGACTGTAGAGGACTCACCGACGATTCGTATTGGAGGATCTTGCCCACTTCGGTGCCTACCTTAATCGTGATAAGGGTGGTAAGGATGAGTCTCCGCAGAGGCCTATGGCGTGTACATCGGCCTGAGAGGCCCTCGCAGAGATCATCACGTCGCTCCGCCGATTGCATGCCCACTTCCCTTCTTCAATGGGCCACATCGAGAGCTTCGCAGTTCGTAGGCTACATATCTCCGTTCGAGATTGCGTCGTTCGTAGGTTTTAGAGGAGGGTTGCTTTTGTGGGGAGTATCTTTTGCGGTTGTTTTCATGTTTCTTATTTTATGTTGTTTAACTGCAAGCTCTACCCACTTATATGGGTAAGACTTTATGTTTCCTTCATATTTCTGTAGTGATGTACTAAACTATGTTATCTAATGTGATGAGAAATGTTTTCATGATGGATGTGTTCTTTAATGCTTAAGTTCTGTATGATTTGTTTATTCTTCCGCTTCACGTTACATTTATGTTACACGTAAATGCTCACACTTTGTTTTATATGAATCATTTCAAAAAAAATTACCTATATTTTTCCGCTAAGTATTTTATAAATGAATTTAAAGAGAAGTAATAACTAATAGTTAATCTTGATACGTCCTAGGCGTATTGGGGTTAAATATTAGGGTGTTACACCCGGGCCTCGTGACAACTTAAAACCTAGATCAAAAAACCAGGAAATGGGATGAAGAAAAGAGAGGGTTAAGGTTAGAAATGATAATGAATGAGAAGTTATACCTAGAATTAGTTTTCAGGTAATGTTTGACTACTCGGGTATGGTGTTTTGCTCGTTCGGTAGAGTTTTGATGTGCGATTTTTAACACCGTACAAGTTACTTGGTGGCCAAGTAATCTTTACCGACCACTTTATGCCAAGTGGATGGAAAGGATTGAAACTTGAAAAGTAAGTTTCAATCATGGCCTTTCGTTTATTATATTTTACTCGGAGCCAATATCTCATCCATTCGATGGAAGTTCAGTGTCCAAGTTTAAGGAAAAGCTATTGGCTCCCAAAGTCAAAGTGAGCCACTTATCTTGAGCCAAGTGGATGGCTGAGATTCATTATTTGACCAACAAAACAAATCCTAGCCATCCATTTCATTATTTCTTTTGAATAAGGAAGAAATACCCATTTTGACTACTTAATTAACATATCTAACCAAGATAAGGATAAAGTACCAACCTTATCACTCCATCATCATCAATTTGGCCAGACCTCTCCAAGATCACCTCCTCTATTGTTATTTCTCCTAAACCCTCATTCTTGCTTTTAAATCCCTAAAACACTAGCTCAAAATCACTAAAACACCAAGATCCCTTCATAAAACTTATTCTACTCATCAAGATCTATCAATCCAAATTGGAATTTGAAATCCTCACCACTTCTCACTTTGATACCTCACTTCCTCACTGATTTATGAAAGGTTTAAGTTTGATTTAGGAGCTTCAAAGTGAAGGGAATCCATCTTGGAGCATCTTAGAGCCAAGGATACACTAGTTTCCAAGAGTAAGGCTTTTAAACCTCTTTTGCTTTCAAATCCATTTTCTATTTTAACTACTGATTTAATTTGACATTTTTCATTTTATTGGTTGATAATATATTGATATTGATGTGTTAATTTTCGTGGAGTGTTTGGATGATGTTAGAAGTCATTTTTGAGAAAAGAGATTTTCAATCATTATGCTTGGATTAGGCAGTTATTGATACACGAATTTTCTAATGGAATTGTGGGTTTCATGAGCTAGAAAAATTATATGTTGAAGCTAACATCCTAGGCTAGTTCCACAAATTTTCTTGGGCTGTGATTTTGACTCCTAATGCCTTAGAAAAATCAAGAACCAAAATGTTACCCATGCTATTTGGATTATTAAAACTGAAGCTATA
Organism: Dalbergia oliveri; assembly: GCA_030441495.1. NCBI lineage: Eukaryota > Viridiplantae > Streptophyta > Magnoliopsida > Fabales > Fabaceae > Dalbergia > Dalbergia oliveri. The sequence goes on from JAMLFY010000026.1 coordinate 298,517, forward strand.
CACATTGCTAGTTTTATTACCATACTAAATGATTGAATTATCACTTGAAATTTTTACAAGGTGTTGAGAACATATTGAAGTCCAACTGTGAATTTTTTTTATGATGTGATATGTTCATTTGATTAGGTAACAAATTTGGGAACTATGGTTGTTGACTTTAAATGGGGGTTTTGACCTCAAAGTTGTCTAATTTTGTTAACATAGTTAGAACTCTTTGTTCTGAAATTTTTATGGAACCTTGTGGACACATTGAAATTTTGATAGTCTCTGAATTGATTGTTTGATGTGCAAATAAATTGTGCTATGAATATGTGAAATATGCTATTGTGCTGAAAATGAATTAATGCTTTGAATTGATGAAATAATGTCATTTGGTTCAAGTATGATGTATGTGAATGCATGCTAGCAACCTAAAAGATTATTTATGAGACCTGATTGAAAATTATATAATGAATGGATACTTATATAAGTTTGATGATGATGTATATGTTAAGTAAATAGAAAGTCCCCTTTTTATTATGCAAAGGGCACATGAAAGTCCCCTTTTTATTATACAAAGGACGGGAAACTCCCTTGAAATTTAATGTAAAGGGCACAGAGAAAGTCCCCTTTAATGTGTAAAGGGAATGGAAAAGTCCCCTTTGATGTGAGGGGCACGTATATTTCAGAATGCAATACTATGCGTTAGTAGTATTACGTGTGTATATCAAGTGATTGAATAATAAAATAAACCCACTTTGAAGGATGATTTTTGAACTTTAAAATGAAAATTTGATATATATATATATATATATATTGCATGCTACTTTCTTAAGAAATTGAAGGCTAGGGTGATGATGACAACATTATGATTGTGTAATTGGGGAGTTGCCCTCCTAAGAATTGTATAATTCTCACCCCTATGTGTTTTTGTGTTTAGATGTCGCCCCCAGGTTGATCAGAGAACGATGTGGTTGCTACGTGAAATAATGCGAGATTTAGTAGTTTGGTAGTTGATGTTTTTTATTTACTATACTTAGTTAAAGTTAAATGTATGTAAATGTAATAGGGGACATATATGTATTAAAGCTCATAAAAGAGCTTCCTTTTGTACTTAACTTTTTATTCAATAAATGTTGTATTTCTTTGTTATATATTTTAATATAGTTACTCTTAGTTATTACACACGTTAATCGAGCTTACTATAGATATTTAAGAAAGGTCCGCTAATTAGTAAGTAACCATTCTAAGTACAATGTCATGACTTAAGGATGAGGTTGTACTTGGAAGGATGTTACACCTCCAAACTAAACACCTACCAAAGTCATCAGTTTACATGTTCAAAAGACATCATTTTGCAACAGTAGTCAATCAGTTGGAAGATCACAAAGCAAGTTTGCAAGATCAGCTAACTAGTTAGTATATCAAAATATCAATTACAAGACCATATATCAAATTAAAGATCAAATTCCATGCCTACTAGTTCAGAAAGAAGATGGGTTGATAAAAAAAAAGATGGATGACCAAAAAGAAGAAATGGGTCAGAAAATGAAGATTATCTAGGGACATAAGTTTCATATGAAGATAAACTTATGTTGAGCATGTGGTTTGTCTCGATAGGTTAAAAAGTGAATAGTGAAGCCTGAAAGTAAGCCCTTCAGAAAGTGATGATGAAAAGGAGGATAATTCCCACTCTTTTGGGTTTTTTCTCTCCCACGTTGCCTCACCTTCAATCAATCATGTCACATCACTTAAATAACCCACTCCTCACACATCACCTTTTTACCTTCATCTTCAACCTCAAACATGCTACCTACAACCTCAAACATAGCCAAGTCCATTCCTCAAGGTCCTACAAGGATGACCTCTGGTACCATAATGTAGATAAATCATGCCTTGAATGTTGTATATATGATAGGATATAGGGTTTAGATATGCATGACGTCTAGTGGTGTTGTAGTTGGTTGCTATCACACTTAACTTAGTATTAAGCCTGATCAACTCAATATCTTTGTTTGGTGTGTTCATGAACTAATGAGGGTAACGTCTTAGAATGGGAAGGTTGAATGGCGACATGATGAGTACTCTCAGGAGATGGCCCAATATGAAAGCACAACTGCAATGGCCAACTAGATGATGGAAATATTAAATTGAAATGCAAAGGAGCTGGAGTTCATGGCACTTAAATAATGATCCACGAGTGTACGAGTACATGGCAAAATTTGATGAGTTACCAATCTTCTACTATCTATCAGTGCAATCCTGATGAAGCTTGGAGGTACATGAAGTATGAAAGAGGCTTAAGAGGATATTGAAGGTCGTGAGTCCCTTAGAGATCAAAGATTTTACTATTCTAGTGAACAAGTGTCGACTCAGAGAAATCTAATAGGAAGCTAGCAATTGCCAAATCTACTAGGGATGATTCTAAGAAGAGCTGGCACTGAGGATCAAGAATATGAGATACCGCCAAAAGAAACAGTTTCAACCCAATCTCATGAGGATAAACTACAACAATGGTCAACTACGAGATAAGATTGCCAAATATGGGAAGAACCATGAAGGAAAACTCAGGGCTAGACAAAATGTATCTTACCATTGTGGAAAATTCATTTTTATGAAAAGAGATTTTGAGTCATGCTCCTGGATTTTTGGTTTTTGAATAGGCAGCCACTAATCATGAATTTTCTAAGGAAATTGTGAGTATTTTCATGAGCTAGAAAAAATATATGTTGAAGCTAGCATCCTAGCTAGTTCCACAAATTTTCTTGAGCTTTGTTTTTTACTCCTAATGCTTTAAAATATCAAGAACCGAAATGATATCCATGCTGCCTAGATTATTGGAACTAAAGGTGCGAATTTGTCTAATTTTTTTTACTATAACAAAAGATTGAATTTTCCTTTGAAATTTTTATAGGGTGTTTATAACGTCTTGAAGTGCAACTGTGATTTTTATTTTGAATTGATTCAATCATTTGCTATAGTTAAAAATTATGCATTTCAGGTTATGAGTTGAGGTTAAGTGGTTTCTGACACCAAATTTATCTAATTTTGTTAATAGAGTTAGAACTTTTTTACTCTGAAATTTTTATGTAACCTTGTGGACACATTGAAGTGTCTTGGGTAATTTTAATGGCCTCTGAATTGATTGTTTGGTGTACAAATAAATTTGTGGTACAATGGTGTAAAATCTGCCCAATTGCTAGAAATGAACCTAAACCTTGAATTGATAATGTAATGGCATTTTGGTTCTAGTATGACATGAATACTTGATATTAACTATTTGGCCATGTGACTTGTGACATATAAATGCATGCTAGAGCAAGTAAAGAGTGGTTTATGAGGCATGATTGAAATTGTATTGTGAATGAATGCCTACATGTGGTTTACGCATGTATTTGGAAAAAGAAAAGAGAGTGTATAAACTTCAATCATCCATGTTCTGACATATGGACAAAACAAAAACAAGACTTAGGTTGAATGAGGGAAGGAAAAAAAAGGAACTTCCTAGATATATTATAGGGGAAGGCAAAAAGAGGAACTTCCCCAAAGATATTTTGAGTCGTAAATATTAGCTAGGAATGATCTATCCAGATTTGGAAAAGGAAAAAATGAAGTCCGATGATCACGTATAGGAATGAGCATAGTCCTGTAGGCAGTCTATTTCCTTTGTATGGTGTGATCCACTATAAATACCATTTTAAACTATCTATTGTGGAGTTGTCAGATACCCATTGGGTATAAATTAAGTCTTTCCTATGTTGAATAAAAGAGGAAAATGCATTGATTTGATTTCTATGGCTATAAGTGAAACCAGGTCACTTTAGGATAATTTCACTGCATTTAGCATATGCATAATCATATCATATGTAATCTCTTGATTAGAATTACTTACTATGTGTTTGAGCTTCATGATATATGTGCACTAAGAGATTGATTATTAAAAGCTACCCACTTCGAAGGGATGATTTTAGAACTTTAAAATGAATCTTTAATATGTATTGCATGATCACATTTTCTTGATAAACTGAAGTGGCTAGGGCAATGAGATGACATTATGATTGTGTAACTGGAGAGTTGCCCTACTAAGAATTGTATAATTCTCACCCTATGTGTTTTTGTGTTCCGTGCCTCTAGGTTAATCCAGAGAATGATAACTACTACATGAAAGAACTCATAATTGTAGTAGCTTAGTAGTTGATGTTTTAATTTTCTTGTACTTAGTTGGAGTTATATGTATGTAAATGTAATAGGGGACATATATGTATTAAAGCTTATAGAAAAGCTTCCTTTTGTACTTAACTATGTATTCAAAAAATATTGTGTTTCTTTGTTATATATTTTATTAGAATTTCGCTTAGTTATTACACACGTTAATCGAGCTTGCTATAGATATTTAAGAAAGGTCCACTAATTAATAAGTAACAACTCAAATACAATGTCATGACTTAAGTATGAGGTTGTACTTGTAGTCATGTAACGGATAACGAAGGGGAGTGATCGCCGGTACAGAAGGCATGATGAACAAGGGAGGGTGGCAAGGCCTCTAAGCGAGGGATACATGAATAACCGATTACACACAGAATGAGAGGGATCCTAAGGCTGTATAGGTATGGTACTATACAGTTAAGGATGGCTTATATGAATTTATTCGTACTACCTATGCCAACAAGATGCATCTTCTTTGGCCCATCGCTGAGAACTCCACAATTAAGCATGCTTGGTTTGGAGGATGGGTGACCTTCTGGGAAGTTTTTCCCAAGAAGCGTGTAAGTGAGGACAAAGCATGCTAAAAATACCGTGTTGGTTTGTGGGGATAGTCATCAATCCATAAAGCGGCAAGGGATGTCAGGGATTAACCCTTGATGGGCCAGGGAGTTTGCTTCAAGTGTGGGAAGCCTGGCCATTATCCTAAGGAGTGCTCTTAGAGGAACCCAACGACCTAACCCAGACCATAACACCAGGGAAGGTTTTTACCCTCAATGCTAAGACTTGGTGAAGTCAGAAACCTCATCGAAGGTATGTGTGAAATGAAAAATAGGACCTTAATTGTATGTTTGATTTTGGCACAACTCATTCATTCATATCACATGCGAGTATTGAGTCTTTGCAAATGTATGTGTCAGAACTTCCTTTTGATTCACTATTTCTACATCCACTAGCAAACTGTTAAGACTTGTAGATGTTGCTTAAATTTCCATTTCATTATTGAAAGTAGACTTTTCATTCTAGATTTTGTTTGTTTGCCTATGCATGGTCTAGACATGATTCTCGGCATGGATTGGCTTTGGCCGTGTAATGTTATAAACTTATACAAATTGTCATATTTCTCATACCCTTATTGTGCCTAGTAAACCCCTAAGTGTAACGCCCAAATTTTCCTGTAATTTTCCTGTCATTAGGATAGGTAAATATTATATAAAATTTGAGACCAAACAATCCTTAATAAAGGAATATAACGTTAGAAGAGAAGTTAGGAGCAATTCGTGCAAGTATTGCAAAACCAGAATTTCTGTACGTGTAAAATGACCAAAATGCCCCTGAGGTTATTTTACTAGAAAATGAGGATCGTGGGCCCCACCCATCCTCAAGGGGATGTTTTGATGTTAATAAGGGATTGTTTGTGTTATGTGTGTTAATAGAGGAGAAGAATCCTAATTTTGAGCTCGACGCGAAATGACCAAACGCCCTGCGTTTTTAATCCAATTGCCGACTGAGCCGAACCTCACTAAAATGTGTTAAAAGGTGTTTTTAAGCCATGATTAACCATTGGTTAAGCTCGGGTGGTCTCGAGCAATTTTTAAGTAAAATGATCGTTTTGCCCTCTTTGTGCAAGTTTTACAAATTTTGAGATTTTTGATTCGTCTAACGAAACCTAAGCAATATTAGGCTCAAATTAAAGCTTATTAAATTCTAATTATTAATCTAGAGTCAAAATTATTTATTTAAATTGATTAGAACCTAAAATTGCTTTAAAACACTCAAATTGCTTACTAATTCACCTAAGCCCTTAACGTAAATTCTCTAAATTGCATGAATACCTTGCCTACACCTAAATAATACATGGAACACACAAAACCCTCTTCCATGAGGCTGTAATGCACGAAATAATTCAGCCATAATCATTAGAATTATTACAAGATAATGCACTAAAACAAAATGCCAAAAAATTCCCTAAAACATGGCATAAAACATGCCTTAAACAAGAAACGATTTTCCTCCCTTTGTTCCCCATGAAAAATCCGAAAATTATACCTCCTCCTCTTGTCCATACATGAACTTAAATCCTCTATAAATAGGCATGCTTAAGGAGTCTTAGATGCTTGCTCAAAATTGTACACATTTCTAGTTTTTCCAAAGCACCAAAAGCTCTCATTTCCTCCTCCTCTTGGCTGAATTCTTTCTTCAAGTTTTCAAGAATATTTTCTTTCATTTCACTCCAAGAAACCAAGTTCTCTTCCTTTCCTTCAAATCAGATTAGGTAGGGAGTTGTTTTTAAGTTTATTTCTATGTTTTGCTAAGTGTTGTTCTTGGTTCAAAATGATGATTTCATGGATTTTCTCTAGTTTTTCCATTTGGTTTTCTTCTTCCTTTCTCTTTAACCAATTCGGCCATATGGCCTAGGTGGGACTAAGATGATGGCTTGATGATGAGGACCTTGAAGGTGGGTTGTGAATCCATCACAAGTTAGGCCTCTAAAGCTTGAAAGTTCCACTTGATGCAAAACTTTAAAGAATGATGTTTTTATGATGATTTTATGATCTTGAGTTTAGAATTTGAAAGATGTATTTCTCACTTTGTCTTGTTAAGATATATATATTGAATTTGTATTTCTATAAAGTCTTGAAGGAGCTCTAGTAAAGAAATCAAATGAACTTGCATCCATGTTTAAGTTTATGCCTTGCATAATCATGTTTACTTTCTATGTCATCACTAAAATTTCAAGAATGAATAAATGGACTTGCATACTCATGTTTAAATTTCCAAGTTTGCATTTCATGTTTATATTTCATGTTGTCACTTAATCTCTAAAGATAATAAAGAAGTTGCATCTCATATTTATTTTATGTTCTCACTTTATTTTATAATGGCTAAAAGAATCAACGCATGACATGTTTATTTTTATGTCATCACCTAAAGATCCTAGAGCTCAAAGACTTGCCCAAGTATCACAAGCAAAGAAATAAGATTATTGGAGTTAAAGAATTGATTCTTTAAGAAGTCTTGAGATTGGAGCTTAAAAAGATGTAATAATAATTCTCTTCTCCCTTCAGGTCCAGTGCGGTACGCCGCTCAATTTCTTAAGATTCTCTTCCCTCCACTGGTCCATGCGACTCCGTCACTCAGTTTCTTGCATCATGTTTATATTTCAAGTTCTTGCATCATGTTTAATTTTCAAGTCATCACCTTAAATCTTAAAGATAAAGAAATGGATTTGCATATCATGTTTATAATTCCAAGTTATCACCTTATAATGACAAGATTAAAATGAGGTTGCATAGCATGTTTATGATTCTAAGATATCACATAAATCTCTTAAGCTTAAGACTTGCTCCTTTTATCTTAAGTGAGAATTTTAATTATGAAGATTCTTTCAAGTTTAGCAAAAAGAATTAGTTTCTAAAAGAGTTTTAAAGCTTTGGAAGGATTCTATGGGAAACTAATATTTTATGTTCACTTAAAATGTGATTTTATACAATTATATGAGGTTCATGATTCGGCCTGATATGAGATTAGTACCAATAAATGATGATGATTTAATATGTTTGGAGTTGTGATAATTATGGTTTATTGTTAAGAGAATGATTCTATGCATGTTAGTGACAAAACTAGCTTCCTAGAACATTCGTAAATCTAGAATTTACCTAGTCTTTGACCCTTTAAGTTTATCCAATGCCAAATCTATTTTAGTATGTTATAATTTTGTCTAAGATTAGTTAGCCACGAAAAACTTGGTATCAATTAGTGTAGGATTGATCCGGAACACTAAAAAATAAAACTAGTAACTAAAAACCGTAAAAGCAAGATTTTTTTTAGAACTCTAAAGAATGAAATTTATGCATTTTGTCCAGAATTATCAGCAACTATAAGAACCAGATTTTATTATGTTTAGATAAGGGAGAATAATTCATAATTGGTTTAGTAATTAATGTTAGCATCGTAGGGAAAGCTGGTAGCAAGAAAGGGTTAAAAATGCAACTTCTAACACATCGTAAAACCTTAAGAATAACTTACTGCCTATGCTGCCCCATAGAGTTTAATAATGTTCCTAAGCCTTATAATTAATTGTAATAATGGTAATGAATCCCTTAGATGCATAATTAATTAGTTTGGCAATTGAGGTTACCCGATTCTAGAGTTTCGGTTGTTTAAGAAATTTTTCGATAAGGATTTATGATGATGCCTCTTTGATGTTTTAAGTGATAAGTCTATAAAGTAATTTGATGCTTATTAAGTATTTGATGCCATTGAATGATTCCCTAGCTTGCATGTTATAGTTGCTGTTGCAAACAATGAGAATGCTTATACATGAAATAATGAAATATTCTTTGTTACTTAAAAATTTACCCTTGTTGTTGGAAGAAAGTATATTCCTAAAAGTGTAATTTGGAAAGGTTCTGGCTAGGAAAGACTTAGTATTTAAGCGTGTCCATTTGTGACCCACCTCTCTTCCTGGGAATTTCCGGATGCATGATTCCAGTTGGTATATATATTATTCCAGAATAAGACTATAAACGAGAAAATGTTATAAATGATTATGAATTGAGAATTGTATTATGATATAACATGCAAAGACTTAAACGTGACTCAAAATATATGAGGAAATGATCCTTTGGACCCATCAGACTATAGGTGATGAAAAGGTGATCCTGAGAAAATGATCCTTTGGACCAATCAAACTATGGCGGTGAAAAGGTGATTCTTGTTGTTAGTCTCTCTCAAAAGGGTAGACGGAATTTTTACTTATCAAAAGGGATAAGTATATGCTGGTGACGACTAGCAAGGTATGAGCTCATAACCTAGATTACTCCCAAAAGGGTGGAGTATAGGGTGGCCCAGGAAAATGATGATGGAAGTAACTTTAAGTCACCTAAGGAACTAAGTAATGCATGATGTAAATATGATGTTCTTCTATGCATAGTATTTATGATTTGATGATGAGAAATATGATGTTCTTTTATGCATAGTATTTATGATATGATGATGAAGAATATGATGTGTTGATAAAAGGAAAAGTTCATTATAAACATGACATGCTAAATTCATGATGCATTATAAGACGCATGATTAAAACGACGAACCTCGGTAAAGTATATTTTCGAACTTAATAAATCAATCTTAGCATTCTCACTATTTCATAATGAAACCTGAGGTTCCTGGGGACGATGATGATGACACAATGCATCATGAGGTGAGTACCTCCTGAGATTCTTTTTATAAGTTTCTCACTCCCTTTATTTTTCTTTCCATCTCGTCTTCAGAAACGGAAGGAAGTGTTCGTGATTCACATTGAGGCTTTCACCTGGTAGCTGAACTTGATCCTCCTAGTTTCCCTCGTATATTTCAGATATCTATCCCTATCCCTGGAGTGTTATTACTAGGTGCCATTAATGGATGTCCTTCCATCCATATATTATTTATGTTTTGTTAGATTGCCAACACCTAGTCTTATTTTGTTGGTAGGAAAAATATCTATGTGATATGTAATTAAGGATGTCATATGAGGTAGCCAATATGATGTGTTTCTTCATGATATGTCAATTCGTTTTCTGCTTTATCTCGATTATCGTTCACGTTATGCGCGGCTCACATTTTCAATTATGTTTAAAAAAATGGCTCATAATTTCACTAAGTATTTTCAAAGTATGATGAAAGAACTGAAGCAAAGAGTAAAGTCTAGTAATTAATCAGATACAACCTAGGTGTATTCGGTTAATTATTAGGGTGTTACACTAAGTCTTTACTTAAAAGCTTTAGAAGTCAACGTTATAGGGAAGAAAGTAAGAAATATGTTTTCCTAGCCACTAGCGAAGCGGACTTTAGTAAAACATCGATGATGTGCCTATAGTAAGAGATTATCGTGAGGTATTTCAGATGAGATACCCAAGTTTCCTCCAGTGAGAGAGATTAAGTTCTCATAGAGCTGGTCAGAGAATGGGACCTATCTATAGCACCCTATAGGATGTCACCCTAGAATTGACTGAGTTGAAGACTTAGTTGGAGGAACTTCTAGAGAAAAAGTTTGTAAGACCAGTGCATCACCATGGGGAGCCCTAGTTTTATTCGTTAAAAAGAAGGATGGGAGTATGAGGCTTTGTATAGACTATAGGCAATTAAATCGAGTGACGGTGAAAAATAAATACCCTTTGCCTAGGATTGACAATTTGATGGATCAGTTGAGAGGGGTGGTAGTGTTCTCAAAGATTAATTTGAGGTCAGGATATCACAGATTAGAGTAAAGGATGAGGACATACCCAAGATTGCTTTTAGGACTTGGTATGGCCACTTTGAGTTCACGGTGATGTCATTTGGATTAACTAATGCTCCTATTGTGTTCATGGACTACATGAATAGAATCTTTATACCCTATTTAAATCAGTTTGTGGTTGTTTTTATAGATGACATACTCATCTATTTGAAGACCCATGATGAGCATGAGAGTCATGAGGTTAGTTTTGGAGATTCTAAAGGAAAAGAAGTTATATGCAAAGTTATCTAAGTGTGAATTTTGGCTAGAAGAAGTGAGATTTTTAGGACATGTAATGTCAAAAGGAGGCATTGTAGTGGATCCTAGTAGATAGGCTGTGATGAGTTGGGAGGGACTTGCCAGTAATGGAGATCCAGAGCTTTTTGGGATTAGCTGGCTATTACTAGGTTCATTAAGAGGTTTTCTCATATTTTCTTTCCTTTGACCAAGCTTACTAGGAAGAATGCCCCTTTTGTTTAGACTTGAAGTATGAAAAGAGTTTCCAAGAGTTGAAGGTAAAGTTAACACAACCCAAGTGTTAGTTTTGCTAGACCCAATGCATCTTTTGAGGTGTATTGTGACGCTTCGAGGAAAGGTTTGGGTTATGTGTTGATGTAAAGTAGGCAAGTAGTGGCCTACGCATTAGACAACTCAAGCCTTATGAAGAAAACTACCCTACCCATGACCTAGAATTGGCATTGTGTTCGCATTGAAGGTGTGGAGACATCATCTATATGGAGTAAAGTTTGAGGTGTTCTCTATCACAAGAGTCTCAAGTACCTCTTTGATTAGAAGGAGTTGAATATGAGGCAGAGAAGATGGATGAATTCTTGAAGGATTATGACTTTAGGTTGAACTATCATGGGCAAGGCTAACGTAGTGGCTGACACCTTGAGTCAGAAGTCATTTCACTATCTAGATGATGATTAAGGAGGTAGAGTTGATTGAAAAGTTTAGAGACTTGAACTTGGGGATAACTTTGACCATTGAAAGAATAAAGGTGTGTCATCTTAGTGTAACGAGTGACTTCAAAGAGAGAATTACTCGAGCCCAATGAGAGGATGGGGAATTTGAGACCTTAGAAGCCATAGAAATGGGAAAGTTGAAGGGTTTCACCTAACGAGCCGATAAGCTATGGAGGTTTCAAGGCCGAATTTGTATGCCGATAAGTGGTGACCTCCAAAAGGAGATTTTGGAGAAGACTCATAGAGTCACTTCACCATTCACCCCAACACTACCAATATGTACCAGGACTTGAAGAAAAATGTTATGGTGGCTCGGGTTGAAAGAGACGTGGCCGCATGGGTGAGAAAGTGCTTAGTCTGTTAAAAGGTGAAGATTGAGCACCAAAAATCTTTGGAATATTGCAACCTTTGTCGATTGAATGGAAATGGGATAGCATTTCGATAGATTTCGTGACGTCTACCTAAGACCCAAGCTGTCATGTGCATGTATGTTGGTGATTTATTGTTGATTAATAACAAATTATGTTAAAATAATCAAATATGTATAGAAAAATATGCAAAGAATTACAAAAATGTCATTATTTAGTGAAATTATGAAAATACCCTTACTATGTAAAAGAAATTACCAAACTACCCTTGCCTTATTAGTTAATAACAAAAACACCCTTATCCTATGCATGGAATTACAAGAATACCACTGTCATTGTCTAATTACAAAAATACCCTTGTCTTGGTTAATGTAATTACTACAATGCCACTACTTTAATAATTACTACAATACCATTTGCACAAATCCCTAGACTTGTTTTTAAACTAGAATGAATCTAACCTATTGGATTAAGATGACAATACAATAATTCAATCACATACATCTTGCACATTCTTAACCACATACATGTACATAGACAATTTCATGCTAAAAATTAAAAACTCCTATTAAAGCACAAGGTCACATGATATAAATCTATGATGCATACATGCATTAAAGGTTATAAAATTTTCACTAACCATGCATGCTCCACAACAACATTTTTTGCATAAAACATGGAGCATTTTCATCCCAAAATTTGGCTATGCTAAAAATTAAAAACACCTATTAAAGCACAAGGTCACATGATGTAAATCTATTATGCATACATGCATTAAAGGTTATAAAATTTCCACTAACCATGCATGCCCAACAACAACATTTTTTGTATAAAACATGGAGCATTTTCATCCCAAAATTAGGCCAACATATTTGCATAAATCATGCAAGCATTCTTCTTCTTTTCTTGATCATTTCACTATAAATACTCTTTAAACTCTCATTCTTACCATTCATATTTTTGGCTAAAACTTGCCAACTAAGTTATGTCAAAAAAAAGGAGTCTTGTTCTCTCCAACCTCAAGCTCTCTTCTTCCTCCTTTCCTTCATCTTCAAGAGCCTCCATTCTTAACCTCCACCCTAGCTCTTTACCTCAAACCACCACATCTCCACCATAGATTAACTCCCAAACACTTATCCTTTCCATTGCCAGAACACAAGAACACAAGAAAAATCCTCTTTCCATTTCTTTTCGCTTTGGCCAAATCTATTTAAGCTCCAAGAGAAGATTTGTTCTTCTTATTTCTTTACAAAAGATTAAGCTTTCTCTTTGCAAATAGGAAAACACTCTTGGTAGGGATTTTATTTCATGTTCTTTCTCTTATTCTCTTATATTTTCGGTTATTTTGATTGTTAATGACCATGGCTTGATGATGAGGAATCATGATGGTGATTGTGGATCCATCATATAATTGACCTCTAAAGCCCAAGATTTGATTTTTTTTTTATTGTTAAAAGATTAATGGAAAAATTATGGATTTTCTTTGGATTGTTTCTTTTTGAGCTTGATGGTGAGTCCAAGAAATGAGGTTCTTGGAACCATGGTATTGAGAGACTCTAAAGCTCACTTCCTTTTTGTTAAGATTATTTGGGGTTGAAGAGTTTCATTCTCTAAAAGTCTTGAGTTTGGAGCTTACTAAGATATAAAATGAACTTACATCCATGTTTATGTTTCAAGCTCTTGCATATCATGTTTAAATTCCAAGCCTTGCATATCATATTTAAATTTCAAGTTATCACCTTAAATCTTGAAGATAAGGAAATGGATTTGCATTTCATGTTTAAATTCCAAGCCTTGCATATCATATTTAAATTTCAAATTATCACCTAACCTTTGAAGACTTAAAAGTGAACTTGCATTCTCATATTTATATTTCAAGTCTTGCACATCATATTTATATTTCCAAGTCATCACCTTGTAATGATAAAGATTAAAAATGAGATTGCATAGCATATTTATGATTCCAACCATCACCTAAATCTTTAAAGCTCAAGACATGCCTTTTTTTTATCTTAAATGGAAATTCATGGCTATTGATTTGGTAATGTTTGATTCTGAATTATGCAAATGATGATCTCTAGTATAATTGTATATATCCTGTTAAGCATAGTATATGCATTAGCTTAGGTCCTTGATTTCTAACATACTAGGTAGGAGCATATATACTATTATGAGATATTGATGATAACAAGATTATGGATATATACAAAGAATGTGATATATGCTTATATGATCAATTACATGATGATTTATGGCATGTTGTGATTATGAATGATTGATTGAGATGCATGTTTGATATGTTATGTGATAGGAAGCAAATTTGGGGAAATTCTTTCAATGTTATGCTATCATATTTTTCGCCAAATTTGTGGACTTAGAAAAATTATGGAATTTTGAGCATGAAATGATGAATAATAAGTTATGATATTGGCCATGTTTATATGCTCATGTTTGCATCTCTAAATGGCATGCTAAGATTAAAGGTGACATAAGACATATAGAAATGATCCTCTAGACTCTAGGAATTAATGGTTATGAGAGGTGATCTAATAAGGGATCCTTTAAACTCAGGAATTAATGGTTATGGAAGGTGACCCAAAGAGGTGATCCTTTAGACTCCAAGAATTAATGGTTATGAAAGGTGATCATATGGCCCTAATCCGGACTAGGAGTAAGGAATTTGCTTATCAATAGGATAAGTGTAGATATGACGACTAATTAGGTATAAGCTCATAACCTAGAACTCTAAGAGAAGAGATTATTAGGGTGGCCATAAGAAAACAAGAAAGTTAAGTCACCTAAGAAAGTAAAAAGGAAAAATTATATTATGATGAATTATGTTCCTTATGTTATGATAATTGTAACACCAAAAATTATCTAAAAATTAATTTGAGCTTTATTAGTCATAATTTCAAAAATCTAACAGTTTTAGCAACAATGAGGATGACCCAACGACGTGTCAAAAAAAAAACAATTTCGGGCCGGGTGAATAATAACATTGCTGGCCCACAAGCCTATCGGACCACCAAAACCCTAGTAAGGACTAGGAAATGCCTGGACTGAGGAGAGGGTTGAGATTAGAAATAGTTACAAATAAGGATTTTATATCTAGGATTAAATTTAGGGCGATGTTGGGTTCCAGGTACAGCTACCTAATTTAGGCGACTAATTAGGTATAAGCTCATAACCTAGAACTCTCAAGAAGAAGAGAGTATTAGGGTGGCCCCATAAAAGAGAACAAGAAAGTTAAGTCACCTAAGAAAGTAAAAAGGAAAAATTATATTATGATGAATTATGTTCCTTATGTTATGATAATTGTAACACCCAAAAATTATCTAAAAATTAATTTGAGCTTTATTAGTCATAATTTCAAAAATACAGTTTAGCAACAATGAGGATGACCCAACGACGTGTCAAAAAAAAAAAATTCGACGGGTGAATAATAACATTGCTGGCCCCACAACCTCTGGACCACCAAAACCCTAGAGGGACTAGGAAATGCCTAAGGAGAAAAGAGAGGGTTGAGATTAGAAATAGTTACAAATAAGGATTTTATATCTAGGATTAAATTTAGGGCGATGTTGGGTTAGGTACAGTGTTTCCCGGATTTTAAATCCTAGCCATTCATTTCTTTTTGTCATTAGAAAGAAACTATACTTTATTCATATAAAGATTACATTTATATCAACATAGGAATAAGTCAACCAACCTTATCACTCCATGAATCAAATCCTCAGCCCAAGGGACACAAAATAGCCACCATTGTTGCTTCATCAAAGAGCTTCAAACTTGATTTAAACCTCCCAAAATCATAGGCTAATTTTGTTAAAATCTCAAGAGCTCTTCATAAAACTTACTCTACTCATCACTACCTTCAAATCTAACCGATTAAAATCTCAAATCTCCATTAATCCTTACCTTAATACCTTACTTTCTCACTAATTTCATAAGGGTTTAGGTGTAATTTGGGAATTTTGAAGTGGAAAGGATCAATCTTAGAGTAACTTGGAGCCAAGAATCCTTTAAACACCAAAAGTAGGGTTTTCTTTGCCTTTTCTCTTCAAATTTATTCTAATGATTTCTGATTGAAGTAGGTCTGAAATTTTGAGTGTCTTGGTTGATAATATGTTGATATTGATGTGTTAATTTTGGTGGAGTGGTTTGATGTTGGGAAAATCAGTTTGGTCAAAGAGATGTTGAGTGATACTTGCTGGATTTTCAAGTTTCTTATAGGAGTGCATAATCACGATTTTTTGGGCATGTTATAGGCATTATTGTGAGCTGCAAACAATATATGTTCAAGGTAAAATCTTGGCTAGTCCCACAAATTTTCTTGAGCTTGAAATAGACTCTAACTATCTGAAAAAAATCATGAACCAGACTATATATGTGCTGCTGGATTTCCTGGTCAAGCAAAATTTGCTAATTTTTTTAACATAGCAAATGATTGATTTTTCCTTTGAAATTTTTAGAGTGTTGACACATCTTGAAGTTCAACTGTGATTTTTATTTTGAATTGATTCAATCATTTTCTAGGGCTAAAAGTTATGCATTTCGGGTTTAAGCTAGGTTATGGGGTTCTGAGACATGAAATTGTCTAATTTTTTTAACATAGTTACAGAACTCTTTTTACTTGAAGTTTTTATGGAACCTTGTAGACACATTGATGTGTCCTTGATAATTTTCCTCTAAATTGATTGTTTGATGTGCAAATAAATTGTGCTACGAACATCTACCATTATGCTGGAAATGCAACAATGCTTTGAATTGATGAAATAATGGCATTTTTGTTTCTAGTATGACATGAATACTTGATGTTAACTATTTGGCCATATGACTTGTGACATATTAATGCATGCAAGAGGAAATAAATAGTGGTTTATGAGGTATGATTAAAATGTCATTGTGAATGAAATGCCTACATGTGCTTTATGCATGCATTTGGAAAAGGAAAAGAGAATGTATAAACTTAAATTGTGCATGTTCTGACATATGGACAAAAAGAAACAAGACATAGGTTGAATAAGGGAAGGAAACAAAAAGAGGAACTTTCCAAACTTATTGAGTTGGTAGATATCAGCTATGAATGATCTATGTGTGATTCAGAAATGGAAAAAAATGAAGTTCGATGATCACATATAGGAATAACTCAATCCTAATAAGAAGTCTATTTCCCTTATGTGGTGTGATCCACTATAAATATCATTTAGTATAAACTATCTATTGTGGAGTTGTCCACGACAAATACCCGTTGGGTATAAACTAAGTCTTTCGTATGTCGATGAAAAAGAAAATGCGCTAATTTGATTTCTATGGCCATAAGTGAAAACAAGCCACTTTGAGATAATTTCACGGCATTTGGCATATGCATAATCATATCATATGGAATCTCTTGATTAGAGTTACTTATTATGTGTTTGGGCTTCATGATATATATGCATTGAGTGAGTGAATGCTAAAAGAAATCCACTTCGGAAGAGTTGGTTTTGAACTTTAAAAATGAACCTTTGATATACGTTGCATGTTCACCTTATCAAAATAAACCGAAGTGGCTGGGTTGATGAAGATGATATTATGATTGTGTAACTAGGGAGTCGCCCTACTAAGAATTGTATAATTCTCACCCTTATGTGTTTTTGTGTTTCTGTGTCACTTCCAAGTTAATCTAAGAACTATAAGGCCTACACACAAAGGAATCAGAATTAAGGAGTTTAGTAGTTAGTGTTTTTATTACATTGTACTTAGTTGTATGTATATGTTTGTAAACATAATAGAGAGAATGTATTCAAGCTCATAGAAGAGCTTCCTTTTGTACTTAACTATGTATTCAATAAATGTTGTGTTTCTTTGTATGATATTTTAATAGAATTATGCTTAGTTATTACACATGTTAATTGAGCTTGCTATAGATATTTAATAAAGGCCAGCTAATTAATAAATAACAACTCTAAAATACTAATGTCATGACTTAAGAATGAGGTTGTACTTGGGAGGATGCATATAACACCTGACGAAGGGGAGTGATCGTCGTGAAGAAGGCACGGACAAGGAGCGGCTCCTGGAAGACTTCTAGCGAGGGGTACATGAATGACTCGATTACACACCCAAATGAGAGGATCCTAAGACTCCGTAGGTATGGGACTATACAGTTAAGGAGGGCTTATATGAATTAATTTGTACTACCTATACTAACAAGATGCATCTTTTTCAGTAGCCTATCACGAAAGAACTCCGGTAAGCGTGCTTGACTTGGAGCAATTTTGGGATGGGTGACCTCCTGGGAAGTTTTCCAGGAAGCGTGTGAGTGAGGACAAAGCACACTGAAAAGACCCATGTTGGTTTGTGGGGATAGTTGTCAATCCATAAGAGCGGGATGTTACAATAATTCATTCAAGTTTTGTGGTATGTTGCATAAGCATTAACATGCATTTCATAATATGGTATGATGCATTCATGACATTAAGATTCATGTTAAAAGATATGGGCCTCAGATAATGGTATTTGGAACTTAACAAATGAATCTATTTATGTCCACTATTTTCATAATGAAACCGAGGTTCTTGAGGATGAAGATGATGACATTTGTTCAAGGCGAAAGCCCTACTGAGATTCTTGTACAAGTTTCTTATTCCTTATCTCTTTCTTTTCTATCTCGTCTTTAGAGGGCAATGGCTACGTTCATGATCCATGTTGGTGCTCTCACTTGGTAGATGCACTTTGATCCTGCCAACCAGCCTTATCATTTTGTGGGTCGTCTCGCTACTCCTACTAACCTCGCTCGTGTGCTGATACTTATCCCTCTGAATGTCATTAGTAGGTGTTGATGGTGGACCTCTTGGAGTGCTTATGCATATCTCGTGGAAAGGATAGCCTTATTTTGATAGTTTTGTTAGAGGTTATCTACTCTAGGCATGTCCCAGTAGGAGTAGTGGGAGAAGATGTTTTAGTAGGTTATTTTAGTTCCTATCCATACACTATTTATGTCTTTTATGAATGACTATACCTAGCCCAACCTTTGTTGGTGGGCATGATATCCTTTTAGTAGTGTATTTTGGTGCATGATGTGGAACGGTTAATACTTATGCTATAATTATATATGATGATATGGTTATGTTCATTTGATTGTTGTGCACGCATGTGACTTATTTATTTCTCCTCTATATGTGTGAGACGATGATGGGTTTTACTTAGTAAGCGCACTCACGTTTTGTTTTAAAAAAAGATTTACCTGTAATTTCATTAAAGTATGTCCAAGAGTTTAAATTAAGAACTGGAACAAAAGAGTAATAACTAATAATTAACTTAAATACATCATAGGCCTCTTGAGTTAAATATTATGGTGTTACAATTTGAGAGCCCAAGAGGAGTGGAAATGTATTCCCTAAGAGATTAGAATCCTAATAATAAAATCTTTAGTTTTAGTGAAGAGCTTGTTTTGTTTTGTGAGAATGTGTGTATGACTCCAAAAAGAATGTTAGAATGATGTTTTAAAATGGTCTTGGAATGAAAGAGGCTTGAATTCTATTAAAACTTTGGCTTTTCAAACTTTGGGATTTTGGTAATCGATTACAAGCTTATGTAATTGATTACTAGGAGGATTCTTTGTAAATGGAACAAGTTTTTGGTTCTAATAATCGATTACCAGCTTATCTAATCGATTACCAAGATGCTCATTGTGCCCAGAACAAGTTTTTTATTTTGATAATCAATTACCAGCACATGAAATTGATTACCAGGACCCAAATGTATAAATAAGTGTGTTCTAAGCGAGATAATGTGGATTGAATTATGTAAATGATGATTCCTCTATGCTTATGGATATATGCAATGAAATGTGATGCATGCGATAAATGACATGATAATTTTGTGGCATCATGAGATTATGAATGAATGATTGAAATGCATGATCCATGAGAATTATGAGCATGACATGTTAGATGATAAGTTATGATTACATGCTCACATTTGCATATGCAAATAATATGCTAAGATAATAGGTGACATAAGACATATGGAAATGATCCTCTAGACTAGGAATTAATGGTTATGAAAGGTATATGCCCTAACCCGCACTCTAGGAGTTGGGAATTTAGCTTATCAAGAGGATAAGTATAGACTAGTGACGACTAGTTAGGTATGAGCTCATAATCTAGAGCTTTCAAAAGGGGAGAGTATTAGGGTGGCCCCAGGGAAAAGAGAATAAGAAGTTTAAGTCACCTAAAAGAATAACGAGGAAAGATCATGTTAGAAGAATTTACATTCTCTGTGCTATGCCCACTTAATATGGTTTATGATATCTTGCTTATGGCATTGACATGCATTCATGACTTAGTATGTTGTATTCATGTACTAAGATTCATGCTAAAATGTACGGGCCTCAACTAATGGTATTGAAACTAATAAACGAACCCTATGCATATGCTCACTATTTTCATAATAAAACTCCAGGCCTGATGTAACACCCTCCCAATTACCATGTTTTACTCGAGTATTGACATAGTAATTAGCAGAGTATTACTAGCGTCCTAATCTATACTAGTCGGAATTAATAGTGATAAAGGAGTTTAGATACACATGTTACCACAATCATATTCATATAGATGGACATCATGTTTTGGTTACAATATATACATCATAAGAAAAGAAAACAACGAAGCAACCTCTAACTAGTCAAAACTCTGTAGCAAAGGAGGCTAGTCCCCTATTGAAATACCTAACCTGCTCAAATACTTAGCTGACAAAATATCATATAGATACAACGGACCAAAAGAAAACTAATAATACATCCCTGAAGGCTGGTAAAGCCCTAACATTACACTACTGCTATGTACATGCCAACAGTCTCTGAAAATCCGCCTCCTCTTACAGGAAGCCGTTGGCCATCGGTGATGACCTCACCTCCACCAGGAGCGTCCTGGCCCTCAGAGGGTCAGAGTTGGACGAGGAGGATGAAGAAATGGGTGCTTCTGGCAGGTGTGCGGGTGGAGCAAGGGGAACCTCAAACACGTCAGGATGTGCCATATGGAGAGGCACACCCTCATAAGGGAAGGCGGGGTCGAAGTCTGCCGCAAAACTGAAGTACTAAAGGAACAATCGAAAAACATATATATATGGAACTTGGAGTAAACGGCGTACATGGAGTCCAACAAGATTCGTATGCCATACCCATTGTGGCGAGTCAAAGAAAAACACTAGGGACGGCATCTGCGAAATCTGAACAGGACAATACACACAGCTCCAGGGGTGAGAATATTGTAAAATTCTCAGTAGGGTAGTTCCCCCAGAGGCTACACATAGTACAATAAGAAGTTCATGCATATACAATATTCATATAAAGATCATAAATAGCAATCCTAAAATCTATAGATCACGAGAACTTAGAATGGCACCAGGAATCAATCAAGTAATATTATGTACAACCATAAATTCAATTCCACGTATCTTTCTCAATTTCTCAACATAGGGAAGGGTTAATTTCACATAGAGCCGCATCAACATTTAATAATTTCATAGAGGACAATAGATTGCTAGGACATGAGCTCATTCCTATTCGTGATCATCGGACTTCATTTTTTCCATTTCGGTTCACACACAGTTCTATTCCTAGCCGATACGTCTCGACTTATAATTTTCTTGGGAAGTCCTTACTTTTGCCATCCCTCTCTATCCCCTCTAAGCCTTGTTTCTTTTCCATATGTTCAAATATGCAACAGCATAATGTATACATACTATTTCTACGCGTTCTCACATAACAGCATCATATAATCCTTATTCTTGTCTCAAAACATGTTTACCTTACAATTAGATATTCAATTATATTATAGGTTCATGAATAAGAAATAGAAAAAATTAGTGTGCATTCATATGTCATAGACTTGGAATAGATATCATGCTATCATGAAATCTAGCCATTTCCACATTCCAGCACCTTGGCAGAATTTCTGTTCTAGGTTCAACATTTAATTGGTGTATTCAAACAACCATCCCAAGAGTCACAAAAATTATATATGACACTTCAATGTGTCTAGAATAACCTGTAAAAATTTTCAGGACAATCAAAATTCTATAATTACTTCAATAAAATATACAAATCTGGTGGTAGGGGCCACCAATCACAGGCCAGACCTGTTTCCCACTCTTTTTAACCCTAAAAATTGATGGAACCAATGCACAAGAAAATTTACAGTGACACTTAAATATGTTATTAGCTTTGTGTAAAAATTTCATGAGCTATTTCAATCAATGGCTTTGATAATAAAATCGAATAAGTTTATTGCTTCAGTTTCAACAACCAAGATAGCATTAGACACATTTCGATTCTTTTTTTTTTTTGAGGCAGTAAACTTTAAAATTAACACCTAGGAAAATTCATGTTGTTAGTTTAAGATGTCCACTACAACATATAATTGTTTTACATCATCTAATTACCCAAAAATATACAGAAAATTCGTGCATAATTACTACTTGTAGAACAACTAGAATTCCCAGCCTAGTTCCAATTTCCTTTGAGAAAAACCCCTTTTTAACACCATCCAGACACACCACCAAAATTCACACATCGATATCAACATATTATCCATGAATAAAATAAAAAATTTCAAACCTAGGTCATGCCAAAGCAGATCAGAAAAATTTAGCAAGAAAAGGCAGCAAAAACCTTACTTTGAGTGATCTATTAGCTTGTTGGCTTCAAGGCTAACCAAGCTTGCTTCCTTATCCTCCAAATCTCCCAATTCAACTCCAATCCCCTCTGATATCAG
The DNA here is from genome assembly GCA_030441495.1 of Dalbergia oliveri. Taxonomy (NCBI): domain Eukaryota; kingdom Viridiplantae; phylum Streptophyta; class Magnoliopsida; order Fabales; family Fabaceae; genus Dalbergia; species Dalbergia oliveri. Next base: position 321,054 of record JAMLFY010000026.1, read on the forward strand.
TGAGGTGTGAGGTACAATACAAGGTTTTGATGAGGAATGAAAATTTTATTCGGTTAGATTGATAGAGAATGAGGTGTAGAACAAGTTTTGTGAAGAACCTTTGATGTTTCAACAACTTTAGCTTGGAGTTTTTGAACTTGGAACTCAAGAACAAGCTCTTGAGAGCAACAATGGTGGCTGGTATTTCTCTCCCTTGGCTGGCCAAATTCTCTCTTGGTTTTTTGAAGAGAAATTGGTGACTAAGCTTATATGATAAAGCATGTAAGATATTTAGGAAAAATTAATCATTACTTATCATAAAGTAACAATGGATGGCTAAGATTTAATCTTGGATTCCAAGATTAAATCTTGGCCTTCCACATGTCTTATTTAGATAGATATCACCTATTTGTGTTGATGGAAATATCTTTCGGTGTTAAAAATCACACACCAAAATCTCACCGAACGGGTAAACACCTTACCCGATAAAACCGATATGCCGAAAATTACTTCTAAGCATAAAGTTTTCATTCCCACACATTTCTAACCTAATCCTCATATTTTCCTAACTTCGGGCACCTCTGGGTCCCAAATCTCCAGTTTGGTCCAGAAGGCCTGGGGCCGCAAAATACTATTCACTTTTTTTGTGCTCACTCATGGAGTCGTTCTCATCACAACCACGTGTGTCAGAATTCTAATATTTCTATTAACCATTTCTCAATCAATTTCTAAAGAAAACTAAGATGTTACACCTGAGGACGTAGATGATGACACATGTTAGGAGGCGAAACCCTCCTGAGATTCTTATATAAGTTTCTCATCCTTTTATCTTTTCTTTCCATCTCGTCTTTAGAGGTAAATGGCAACCTTTGTGATCTATGTTGATGCTCCCACCTGGGAGATGCACTTCGACGCCGCTCACTAGACTTATCACTTCGTGGTTCGATGTGTTGTTCGTCTTTTTGTCTCATGGAGCGCCCTTTTGCACACTCGGTTACTAGCTATAGGTTCTAACCTGCCCCATTTGCCAATGACCTCATTTTTTAGCGTGCCTATTCACATGGAAAGAAAATTCCCTATACCCAACCTGCTTCTTTAGATGTCCGTGACATCCCGTCTACATGCCACGATCACCATCGAGCCCTACAGAGCCATGGTTCGACTCATGATAACTCATCCACCCAGCTTCTTTCCGATGGTTTTACCCCACTACTTCCTATGATGCTGGGAGGTGGTAGCGATGAGAGGTTCCTGTCATGTAGACGATGAGAGGAGCGGCGTCTCCATGAGAAGCCAGGAACCCCTGAAGTGCCCACGTTCGACCTACCCACCATCTTGCCACACCAGGTGAGCTGGCCAGTTGGATTGGTTACCTTCCTTCTCCTAGGAGTGATAGCGGTAGATTGGCAGTGGACCTCATGGAGTGCCTCCGTATACTTTATGGATAGGATAGCCTTCTTTTTCCTTTTTGATTTAGAGGTTATCTACCTTGGCGCACCCTAGTAGGAGTAGTGGGGAGGAAAGGTTTTGGCTAGCTGGTATTTAGCTTTTCTTTCATGATTTCTATGGATGACTGTACTTAACCTAACCTTTGTTGGTGGGTAGGATGCTATTACACATACATACACACACACACACACATATATTTTGGTGTGCAAAAGAGGAACACTTGATGTTAGTGATATATATATAAAAATCTATGATGACATGTTTTTGGCCATGATTTTGTGTTTCATTTATAATTCAGGTATGCCTATGACGTGTTTCATTCCTTCCCCTAATATGTAAGATGAATGATGTAATTTATTTATGCATGCGAGGCTCACATTTTGATTTTAATTTCAAAAAAAAATTTACTCATATTTTCATCAAGTATTTATAACAATTTAAAGTCAAATAACTGAAGCAAAGGGTAATAACTAATAATTAACTTAAATGCATCCTAACGTGTTGGGTTAAATATTAGGATATTATATAATCCTTGGCCCTGAAATCCAAAAGCTAAGATTGATGTGTATTTTCAACCCCTAATTGATGAATTGAATGAGTTGTGGTGCCAGCTTCTTACTTATGACATTTCAATAAAGCAGAATTTCATGATAAGGTCATTTATATGGGCAATCAATGACATTCTAGCTTATGGAATGTTTTCCAGATAGATGACCCAAGGCAAATTAGCATGTCTATTTTCATGGAGGATACTAAGGCATTCATTTGAAACATGGAGGAAAGAACTCTTGGTTTGAATGTCATAGGAGGTCCTTAGATGTGATCATCCATAAAGGCGAAGTAGATATGGGTTTAAAAGTAATTATGTTGAACATGATGAGCCTCTAGTTAGACTACGTGTTCTCTAAATTTGGGATAGAAAAGGATTTCCCAAAAGTAATAGAAGTTGAAAAGATAGTGCTAATGACATGCTAAAGGTATAGCATAATTAGACCAAGCAAAGTATTTTTTGGGAGTTGCTATATTGGATAGATAATTTAGTGCATCATTGTTTAGATGTCATGTGTATTGAGAAAAAATGTGTTCGACAACATTATGAATACTACAATGGGTCCAGATTGAACCAAAAATAATGACAAGGCAAGGTATGATCTGGGTGAGTATTTTTGCATTTACAAAAATTAAGAGAAGGTTGTTTCTATAAACCAAAGGCCAAATATGCTTGAATTCCACTAGAAACAAGTTGTTTGTTAAGGCTAAGAGTTGAGAATGCTCAATGGTTATTCTTCTAACTTAAGTAGGTTTGTCAATGTTGCATATGGTAAGCTTATTAGCATGAAAAGCCATGATTGTCATGTCTTCATGGAGTGTTTGCTTCCAATTGCATTCAATGAGCTACCTAATGTTGTTGGAAAACTCTACCGAGCTCAAGTATTTAGGGATTTATGCTCTTTTACTCTTAGGGTTGATGATCTGCTTGTCATGGAAAAGAATATTCCCTTACTTACACGAGTGTGTAGACTGGTTCAATACAATTGGATGTATCTATTTGAAACGGAAATAAGAGAGTTTAAAAGAACCATGAAGAAAAGGTCTCAAATGAAAGGATCAATATGTCAAGCCTATCTATCAAAAAAGACATCAAATTTTTGCTCATTTTACTTTTAGTCACATGTTAAATCTAGGAGAACTCAAGTTGGTCATAATGATTATGGAGGGGAATGCTCTATTCCACCAACATCGTCCATATTCAATCAACTTGGTCGAGCTCCTGGAAAGAGTGAGCCCTGATGGTTGACTTTAGAAAATGGAATTCTGCACACTTACACATTTTGATAAATTGTAATGAGGTGCAACCATTCAGATTGTAAGTCAATAACCCTTTTTCTAGGTGAGTGTGATTTTATGCATCCTTAAAATGATCTAAAATATATTTTCAACAATAGATATTTTGAACAATGCATGGTCAAGATTTCTTCAACAATTTTCAGATTGGTTTTCAGATTACATGTAACTTCATTTTGTTAAATTATGCAACCCAATACATTATTGTCAATTAATTTTGTTTAATGCAAGTTAGTTTTACATTTCAAACTTCATCTATGTAGGTTTATATAAAAAATAATGGTGTAACATGCCCCCATTTGTTTAACTTGGCTTGGGACCCAAAAATAAAGTTGTAAGTTAACCCATGTATTATGTTAATGGGTACAAGTTTCATATAGTTGATTAGGTGCAAGAAAAAAATGACAACACTAGTGTTTGTGTTAAAAGTGATGTTGGGGACAAAAAATGTGATTAGTGTATTGTTATTAGGGAAATCCTTAAGTTTGAGTACGTTGGTAAACCCACAAAAAAATGTGTGTTATTCAAATGTGAATAGTATGATCCTATGCGACATAATAGGAACGCAACACAATAATTACAAAATCATTGAAATCAATTACACTAGAAGATATGAAAGTTATGATCCATTTATTATAGCCCAAAATGTTAGACAAGTCTATTATATGTCTTATCCTAGGAAAAGTAAGTCATCCTGGAGGGCTTTGTAGCACCTCCCAAGCATAACATCATCCTTAATCTATGACATCGTTTGAGAGTTGTTACTTATAAATTTATGGACCTTTCTTAAATATCTATAGGATGTTCGAGTGATTCGTGTAATAATTAAGTTGTAATTCTATTAAATATATAACAAATAAATAAAACATTTATTGAATATAAAGTCAAGTACAAAAGGAAGCTCTTTATATAAGCTTTAATACACATCTGTCCTCTATTATATTTTCAGATATATACATATAACTAAGTATAATCGATACGCTCCAGCCAGTGAACTCCTACAAGTTCCAATTTCTTTCATGTAGCGGTCTCATTCTTCTGATCAACTGAGATGACATGGGAACACAAACACATAAGGGTGAGAATTGTCAAATTCAAGGAGGACATTCCCCAAAATATATAATAATATCTATGTCATTGTTATCGCCCAAGCCATTTCAGTTTGTTAAGAAAATGTGAGCATACAACATATATCAAAGGTTCATTTTAAAGTTAATAAACCATTCTTTCGAAGTGGGTCACTTTTATTATTCAATCACTTAATATACACATGTCATACTACTCAACATCATATTAATTCATTCTCATCTTTACTTGCGCTCGATACATCTAAGGGGATCTCATATACATCATCTTTATCTATCTGTGCCTTGGTACATTGAAGCGATCTCATATCTTTCTTATCTTTCCATGCCCTTAACATACCGAAAGGGATCTTTCTATGCCCTTAACATATTGTGCAATACCCTAATATTTAACCCAACATGCCTAGGACGTATTAATATTAATTATTAGTTATTACTTCCTTTTAAATTCATTTGTAAAATTACTTATAGAAAATACAGGTAAATTTTTTTTTTGAAACATGTAAAACAAAATGCGAGCCGTCGTATACCATCATGAGCGAAACGTAAAGCAGCAAAAGATTAAAACATTCAATTGAAAGCATTAAAGAACACATCCATTCATAGAAGCAAATGCCACAATATATTAGATAACATAGTTTGATACATCAACTGAAATATAAAAACATAAAGTCATACCCACATAAGAATGGGCAGAGCTTACAATACATAAAACAAGGAAATACATAAACAAAAAGGAAAACATAAACAACAAGTACAAGGAAGCCCTAAAAGATCAAACCCTAGCTATAGCCCTCCTTCGAGACCTCCTGGTGACGTTGATCCTCAAGGTATGTACCCAATGAACTAGGTGAGCTCCTTGGGTGCGTGCAGGCGGAAGGGGGACGGATGTGACCTCCTCGATGTAGGCGCATCTCTAGGCGTCGAGCTAGCCTCTGCGGTGTCACCATGTCCTTCCTCCCCTCCGATGTCCATGGGGACCATAAGGGTAGATCCCTTCGAATAGATGTGGGTGGGGGAATCCTCCAATGGGTCGGTCTCTGAACGCCTCGAGCGAGGAACATACTCGGGTAGTCACGCACCGTGAAGCCGAAGGGCAAGCACGACGAGTCTGCTCATTGCGGGGTCAAGTCCTCTCGAAGATCAGGTCGTCGTCATATGGTGAGGTAGGAGTGAAGTGAAAGCTGAAAACTAGATGTGCGAATAGGCGTCCCATATACGCAAAAATGCAAACATCACATCGACCCTCAAAATGATACGACTGATGCTCAGGTTATAGTGCACCTCCCAAATCAATGTATCAATGAAGATCACGAATGACGCCATTGAGATCTGAAGACGTAATGGAAAGAGAGACAAAGAGGGGTGAGAATCTTGCTAAAGAATCTCAGTAGGGAAACCTCCTATCCTAATGTCATCGTTTACATCCCTAGGAACCTTGGGTTTATTATGGAAAGGTTTAACATGTAAAGGTTTATTGTGAGGTTTCATAAGAGTAATTATCCAAGGTCCGTGTCTTTTATGATGAATCTTAATGCATGTATGCAGCATAGCAAAACATGAATGCATGGCAATACTTTATGCAAAGAAACTAATAAAACATGTCATCAATAATTCATCATCATATAAATGGCATGTACTCCTCATGAAAACCTTTCTCTTTCATATGTATGGAACTTCACATCCTTTTAACTTTTCTCAAACTTGTGACATAAAGGTATCAAAAATAGTAACCACACCCCTAAAACTAGGCTATGAGCTCATACCTCAACTAGTCATCACTAGTTCTTACTTATCCTCTTGATAAGCGCAACATAATCACAATAATCCCGACTCCCGAGTCCTGGTAGGGGGCCTAAGGATCACCCATCATGGGACATTTTCCTTCTTTAAAATGCATCAACTGGTTAAGACCAAGTGACCTTGTCCACTTTGGCAGGCTAATGTCTATGCCCTCACAGTTTTACCTTTTCCTCACCGTAGCAGGAGAAGTACGTCTTGGTCTACGAAATGCATCAACTGGTTAAGAGCAGTGACTTTCCGCTTCAGGTATGGCTCCACGACCATATCCCCCACGGGTTTACTTTCTCCTCACCGTAGTAGGAGAAATGTGTCTCGACATGTCACATTCAAAATCTCACTTTCAAGAACTTCTTTAAGTCTCTCAAATTTGATGGAAATTCGAGGCACAATGGTGCTCCAGAATTTCCTCAAATTTGAGTCATGTCACATAACTCATATAACACATACTTCCTCATTCAACATCTCAACTAAGCAAACCTTTAAAATTATATAGACATGTTCACCCATTTCATTACAATTTCATACTTCTTTATCTTAACATAACATGCCACATCATCATAATAATCATATCAATTACATCATAAGTTCACATAATCTTATGCACATAACATTAATACTCTCAGTATAACATAAATACACTCGTTCACTCTTACTTACTCTCACCAACTTCCCTATCTTATAGTATCCTATGCTTCGACCCTTACGGGTCTTAAACTCGTGTTCCAATTATTTTACCACCCATAATAGATCTTTTATGCACCCAAGGGATCATTACTTGTAATTGTCTCTAATATTTATGCTTACTAACTCTTCCAAACAGCATTACACCAATTAGTTACGATGATTATTATTTGATTACGGGTTCTAGATTCTACGTCTTTGACCCTTTCTAAGTTCCATCTTCGCCTAAGGCTCTATATTCAATTCCTAAACCAATTATTAGGGATTCCTACACATATCCACTAATTATAAACCATTTTCCTTAAGTTCAATTATGCTGGAACAGAATTTACAATTCTTGTGTCTAAGTGTTCTAGAATTCCCATTTTAAGTCCTTTCTAGTTACTTATTCTTTCCTAACTTCCCAAATTTGGTCCTTGCTTCACTCAAACATAATTTTACACATTTTAACTCTATAAAACAGAATTAATACAGTGGCCAAACAATCAAGGCAGAACCAAAAAGCATAGCTCACATAATTTCATGATTTAAATGCATATAAGTTGCTAGTTTTCTCTTGGAATCATTTTAGGAACTCAAAACTCTTTTAGAAACTAATTTATCCCATTAAAATTATATAAATATAGGTGAGGTCAGTAGCTAAATTATTTTGTTCATGAAATAGATTTAAAACATAAAATCTTGTTCATGATATTCTTTAGTTCACCTAAGCTTAGAAAAATTCCAAGACATAGACTATGGGCACTTATGATTAGATGAACTCATCCAAGTCCATCATCATCATCACAAGGCCGAAATGACATTCTTGAGATGCTTCCATTTTCTAAAACTTTATATAGGATACTTGGGCAAGTCTTTGAGCTCTAGACTATTTAGGTGATGACATAAGCATAAACATGCTATGCACTTTATTTTACTTTCATTATAAAGTAAAGTGAGAGCATAAAATAAATATGAGATGCAACCTCATTATTATCTTTAAAGATTAAGTGATAACTTGAAAAATAAACATGAAGTGCAAGCTTGGAAATTTAAACATGATAATGCAAGTTCATTTATTTATTCTTGAGAGCTTAGTGATGGCATCAAAAGTAAACATGATGTGCAAGGCATAAACTTAAACATGAATGCAAACTTATTTTATCTTAACTAGAGCTCTTGCAAGACTTTAGAGGAACATTAATAGCCTTAATCCAACATGTATCTTAACAACATAAAGTGAGCTTTAGAGTTCTTAGCACCAAGTCTTCAAAGAAGTCTTTGGTTTGAACTTCATCATCAAGCTCAAGAAAATGGACTAAGAGATAAACATCAACACTTATCAAACATAAAAAGAACTACTCATATTCTTCATTTTATTGCTCATGGCCTTCAATCTAGAGTAAACTCTTAGAACGCCGACCAACTTTAAGGTTGGCAAAGGTAAGCTTAGAGCTCTTTGAAAACATATGATTAATTTTCTTAAACAAAACCTTTAGTGAGCTACTTAACATTTTTATCAAACTTTGTACAAATAAAGGAATGAAAACCAAAATCTTTGAAGAGGAAAAGGAAAAGAACCGAAATCTTTGAGCAAGGAAAAGAAAAGAAACGTAAAGCATATATGGTCCAAGACCAAGTTTTCAAGCTTTAGAGGTTTCTCACATGGCATCACAAGACCATTATCTTGAAACCTCATCATCAAGCCAAAGTTTTTCTCATCTCAAGGCTCTAAGGCCAAAATGAAAAGAAGAAAAGGAAGAACTTTGAAAACTAAGAGAAAACTAGAACTTTTCTTAAAGAAAGCAAGTAAAACTTTGAAAATAAACCCCTACCAAATGAAGTCTTGAAAGAGATGAAAGAAAGCTTGTGTTCTTGATGAAATGAGAAGACAAAATCTTCTCTTGGATGGTGAAGATGATTTGGCCAAAGGGGATCTCAAGGAAGATGATTTTTCCTTGAAAGAGTAAGCTTGGAAATGGAAATATTTGGTGTTTAAGAGGTGGTTTGAGGTGGGGGAGTGGTGGTTCAAGGTTGTTTGTGGTGGTTTGTGGAGTGGAAAGGTTTCTTTAGTGGTGGAGGAAGAAGAACAAGATGAAGAGGAATTGAGAAGAAAAGAGAGAAAATTGCAAGAAAGCTTAAACTTAGCAAATGATCTAAAGTGTAACCAAGTTCACTAAGGCTTGGTATTTATAGGAAAAATGCAATATGGAGGCTACCATGGGGGAGGGAGGCTGATGGTTTTTCATGTCTTTGGGGGAGGAAAAATATCTTCAAAAGCTTGTCATTCAAAGGCATGGTTGGAGGTATGGCTAGGTATGGGCAAGGCATGGCTTAAGGCATAGTTTTTGGAGTGAAACAAAATCAACATGTGACATATTTCAAAGGGTATGTATTCGGCTAGTTTTACAGCCAAGGGAGGAAAAGAAATTGTTCATGCAATTGTGGTTTAATGATGTGTTTAGGTGTTTCTTTGATTAAGGTTTTGATTAGGAGTTTGTAAGAAAGTGTTTAGGTGAGGTAATGGTTAATTAAGGTTGTCAAAACTTGATTTAGGGGTGGTCTTGTTAGATTAAAGAATTGAAACTCTTTCTAAGTCAAATTAAGTCATAGACACAATTCCTTGATTTAAGGAATTAAAGAGAGAAATTACTATTCAAGATTCCATGACTAGGAATCTTGAATCAAAGAATGAGATTAGAGTTTAACTAAGCAATCTTAGGTTCTAATTAACCTTAATAAATTATGTTGACTCTAAATTAATTATCGAAATTAATTAATCTTTGATTAGAGCCTAATATTACTTAGGTTTGGTTAATTACATCGTTAGGCTCACTACATTATTCTAGGGGCAAAATGGTAATTTTGCACTAAAACTGCTGGACCTCCGGGCCTAACTAACCATCACAAATCACTCATAAATATCATTCCAAACTTTGAAAAAGTTCTAGGCTCAAACGGCACCTTTACCCATAAAACGATGCATGGGTATTTTGGTCATTTTGAGCCGAAAGTTGAAAATGAGATTTTCACCTCGGATACCAAACATTGCAGTTATAATCCCCTTCAAACATTGAGTTGACCCATTCGAGGATTGTCGGTCAACTACCCTTAATTTGGTAAAAATGACCTCAGGGGCATTCCTGTCATTTGAACTTAAACAGAAAAATTAGGGTGTTACATATTGAATAGGATCTTCTCCGCCCTTGACATACTGAAGGGTATCTCATCTTTACGTAGCATATACATCATCATCAAGCTCACATATACAAGCATCACAATCATATATGCATTTGCATAAATTTTTGAATTTCTTAATGCTTTATGTAATACCCTAACTTTTAACCTAATACGCTTGAGTCGCATTGGGTTAATTATTAGTTGTTATGCCTTCATCTCAGAACTTAACTTATTCTTCTTTAAAATACGAGTAATAAACATATGAACATATAACTAAATTTTTTTTTTAATTTTTAAACTAAAATACGAGCCGCGGATGTACATAGATACCGATCAATACACGCAAAATAATAACAACCATATAAACCTCATCATAATATATGTGTAAACCATAGCATAGCACGGCACAAACTAGATTAACATGAAGGACATCCTATAATACTAAACTTAACAATAAAGGTTGAACCAATGGCAAACATTTCTATAACAAAACTAAACTAGTCTGGATACATGTCTGTCAAAAGACTAGGCTATGAACGAGTATAAGGGGCATGACAACCCTTCAAGTAATGCCTAAAAGAAAACTATCTCCATGCTTCCGCTAAACCTCTAATTCGGAGGTAGCGCGACTCCTATGCCTGTGCCTAAGGAAGATCACGAACAAAACCATCATCCACGTCTTGGAGATGACACAGAGAGAAAGAAAAAGGATGAGAAACTTATTCAAGATTCTCAACAGGCTCCCAGACTTTAACACAAGTGTCATCGTCATCGCCCAGCCACTTCAGTTTCATTATAAAGGAGATGTACATGCATAAGGTCCAATTTTAAACTTCTCACAAATCCCTTTATCTGAAAGGGTGTCTTTTAATATAAGTCTTAATTTCATGAATGCAACAGATATCTCATGTATGCATGGCAATACCTCAAGAGCATAAGTATCACATGCAAGCATACTCACAACATGAATTGGTAGCATTGAAATCCAATAGAGCAACAATGTAACGTATGGATGTGCATCTTTACTTTTTGGGTGACTTGACACTCAAATTTCATGATTTAGTGGCAAGTGAGTGAATGCATAATAGTACAAGCATGATGAGTCATATGACATTTAACATGCATGGGAGAGTAAGGAAACCCATGGTACTTTACTTTATCATTATTGAACTCTCAAGTTTTTTTCTTAATGACCACCCTCATACATAACCACCCTAAACCAACCATCTCACCTTCCCAGACGATTTTACATTAACCACCAAAACTTTACCTCACCGATCGCCTAGGATGAGCTCAACCTAACTAGTCATCGCTAGATTTAATATAGGGGGAAACACGCCCTTTCTTGCTTTAACTTATCTTTCTTATCATAAGCATGCAACTTACTTAGATTACCTCGATGGGTCACCTCCCATAACCATTAATTCTTGGAGTCTAGAGGGTTATTTCCATGTGTTTTATGTCACCTTAATCTTAGCATATCATTAAGAGATGCAATACATGAACATATCATAACTTATCAACTAACATATCATGCTCATAATTCTCATAGATCATGCATCTTAATCATTCATTTATAATCTCATCATGTCACAAAATCATCATGTCATTGATCACATAAACATGCTTCACATTTCTTCACATAAATCCGTAAGCATAATATCAATCATTATCATATAGCAATAAACATGCTCCTACCCAGTATGCCAAAAATCAAGGACCGAACTAAGCTAATACATATGTTATGCTTAACAGGATATATATATATATAACATACTAGGAATCATTATTAACATAACTCACAACTTAAGCATATATGGTCATTAATCCATATTATCTTGTTTAGAACATACTTATTTGCACATTTGGGGTTCTAGTAATCAATTACATGTGCTGGTAATTGATTACCAAATAAAAAAGTTGTTCTGGGGTCAAAGAGCATCCTGGTAATCAGTTACATGTGCTAGTAATCGATTATCAAAACCAAAAACTAGTTCTGGGCATGAAGAACACCATGGTAATCGATTACATGAACTGGTAATCGATTACTAAAGCTAAAAACTTGTTTCGGGTATGAAGAACATCCTGGTAATTGATTACATAGGCTGGTAATCGATTACCAAAATCCCTGAAATTTGAGAAATCAAAGTTTTAACACATTTCAAGTTACTCTTTCACTTCAAGACCATTTTAAAACATCATTCTGACATTCCTTTTGAAATCAAGTTCACATTTTTACAAATCAAAACAAAGTCTTCGTTACAACTTTGTACATCATAAAAGCAAGATTCAAGTCTCAAAAGAAAAAAAAAACCAACATTATATCATGGCTAAAACACATTCAATAGCCATGATCAAGATTTCCATTTTAAGATACAAGGGCAAGTCTTTGAGCTCTAGGGATTTAGGTGATGACAAGAACAATAAACATGCTATGCAAACCTCATTTTAGATTTTTGTCATTATTAGATGATGGCTTGAAATTTAAATATGATATGCAAGACTTGAAATATAAATATGAGGATGCAAGTTCATTTTTAAGTCTTCAAAGTTTAGGTGATAACTTGAAATATAAACATGAAGTGCAAGGCTTGAAATTTAAACATGGGAATGCAAGTCTATTTCTTTAGTCTTCAAGATTTAAAGTGATGACTAGAAAATAAACATGATATGCAAGGCATTGAAACATAAACATGAGATGCAAGAGCTTGAAACAGAAACATGACACAAGTCCATTTTTATATCTTACTAGAGCTAATTTCAAGACTTTAAAGAATCAAACTCTTAACCCTAATCAATCTTAACAAAATGGAAATGAGCTTTAGAGTCCTTTAACACCATGGTTCCAAGATCCTCATTTCTTTAGACTCACCATCAAGCTCCAAGAAAAACCGACAACAATCCATTTTTTTCATACTCTTAGGAAACGAAAAATCAAGCCTTGAGCTTTAGAGGTCAAATACATGATAGTTTCACAACCAACATCAAGAAACCCTCATCATCAAGCTATGGCCTTGAACATCAAAGAAAAAAAATAAGAAAGTATTTCAAAGGAAACTAACAACATTCATCATCCTTTAAAACCAAAAATGAACCAAACCTTGGGCTCTAGAGGTCAAGCACATGATGATACCAAAACCACCATTAAGATCTCTCATCATCAAGCCTTGGTTTTTAACCATCCACCAATGACCAAAATCGAAAAAGAAAGGAAGAAAAGGAAGATCCAAACTGAAAAGAAGAAGAAGAACAACAACAACTCAACCATTCAGTCCATCATTAAAATTGAAAATGAAAGAAAAGAAACAAGAGAAAGAACTCAAAACAAAATCCCTACCAAGGTTGTTTCTTTAGTTGAAAATGAGGAAGCTTGATCTTGGAATGGAAAGGTTATGTGTCTTAAAGATGATCTGTGGTGGAGGTGTGGTGGTTTGAGGTGGAGAGGAGTTTGAGAATGGAGGTGGAAGAGGAAGAAAAGAAAACTTTGAGTTGAGAAAAAGAGAGGATTTTTAGAGCACTTTTTTGACACAAAGCACTTGCCAAAAAAATGAGTGGTAAGAATTAGAGTTTTTGTGAGTGTGTAAGTGTTAAAAATGAAATATGAGAGGGAAATGGGGGAGGGAAAGCCATCAGCCTTCAAGAGCTTTTGGGGAAAAATTTCATGTCTCATGTGTATTAGGACTTGGATTAGTGATAGATTTAATTAGGAAAAAAGTTAGGAATTAGTAATTTGGTGTTAGGAGTTGTAATGTGGTGATTAAGGCTTTCAAGACAAGATTTAAGGAGTTGTCTTGCAATTTAGTTTGAATTAACCTCAATTAGTTTGAAATTCAAATTTCCAACACATTTATTAATTTAGGGAATTGGAGAGAAAAAATGCTATTTGTTATGACATGACATAATGTCTTTGATTTAAGAAGGAAATTTGAACTTTCTTAATCAAACTTAGGCCTTCATTAACCTCACATAAGTCATTTGACTCAAAATTAATAGATAAAATTAATTTATCTTTAATTAGTGCCTAATATTGCCTATATTTCCTTAATCGCTTAATTTAGCTTGTTTAGCACTAATCAAGAACAAAAATGTAAATTCACACAAAAACTCCCCGGGACCAATTGGACTTTCCAGATATCATGCAACATTTATAATCAACATTTCCAACTCTCGAGTGATGGGGTTCCGTCACTTAGTCACGCTAAATTACCTTAGGGATACTTTGGTAATTTCGCATACGGAAAAACTAAGAAATTGATATTTTCATCTTTAACAGATCCATAACACATTTAATCCCTTTCAAACATAAAACTAACCCCTTGAGGATAGTCTAGACTGGCCATTTCAGTTCCAGGCAAAAATGACCTCAGGGCATTTTGGTCATTTTTGGCACACGAGAAAATTCTGGGCATTACACTTCAAGCATATATATCAATCATGATTCCATCTTCTCTCATATAAGAGCATTTATCATGAGTACTCACATTTACATATGCATAATATCACCTTCAAACTCACATAATATTCATAATATCAATCTATTGACATTTACTCATCATTTCAGCATAATATCATGCTACTAGAAATTTCGGTCTCTAAGAAAAATATGATTAAATTACTAAACATCATCAAAACATATCCAAACTAATTTTCAGAGGTATCAATGAGATCCAGTTAAAATTTCAAAGCATAATATGGTCTCTAACTATATTAATAAATTTTCACAATTTTGGAGATTAGAAATTGCTCAATTTCAATCAACAGCTAGAAGTCTCAATTTTTATACCCTATCAAATGAACACCTAAAATCGTTCAAAAATTTAGGGTTAGACTTCAAGATGTCCTCAACATCCTGTAAAATTTTTAGCTATCTTTTTAAGTCCAGACAAAAGGTTATTTCAACGGCCAATAATTTATTTACATTGTTTTCTTGGTAAAAGCTCTATTTTCTTTGATGAACTTTTAGTGATATTTTATAATTTGACAAAATTGTACTTTATTTTCATAATTGTAGGCCATATACATTTTAACCTCTAAATATTAAAAATATACAAGTCCACCATTGATTGTTCCCAAATGTGCATTTCAACTAAAGTAAGTATATTTATTCTCCTGGAATTTTGAAAAATGTGTAAATTGAGTCCTAAATTTTCCTAAATGTGCAATCCGATACTCTAAAATTTCATAAATTTGTGATATTTCTATTAACAATTGATAGAAAAATTAATGAAATAGTCAATTTGCACATTCAAAAAAATTGAGGAGTTGAATTGAACATTTTTAAAGTTTAGGGTCAAAAGTGTACATGTTATATAGTTGAGGAGGTAAAGTAAAATATTTTCTTTTAATTTCGCCCATTGTTTATTTCAATTTTATTCTTGATGTTTGATAAATTATTAATGTTATATCATATTTGATAATATAGTCAATTTTTGTAACAAAAAATGTTGATTGGACTAATCTTCTAATTTCAGTGCTCACAAAGAATTTTTAATTTATTTTAATAAGTATAATTAGATAAAAATAGAGCTTTTTAATGTATGAATAGATTTGGATCCTCTCACTTTCACTTCAAACAAGAAATTGTCTTGGTCACTTAATCTTTACCATTTGTTGCTCACACGTACAAATCAAAGGCTAATATTTAAACACCTCATTACTTAAAAAAAACAAATATTAGATCAATTTTTTAAAATAAAAAAACAATACTAAATCAATTGACCCTTTGCGTTTCCACCAACAAGGATTTTTCCAGCCCATGGTTCTCTGCACTCCACCTTCACCTCCTGGCCGAGGGTCCAAATGGATGATGGAATCACAATATCAATATCTATAATACTAATAAACAAGACTCCATTGAGGGAAACTTTTTCTAGGTGTCGATTCCACGTTAGTTAAGGGCCCACAATTATAAAAAATTTAAATGTTAATATTAAGCATTGATTATATTTTTAAAAAATCTTTACTCTACTTATATATATCATTACCAGACCTTTCTTTTATTGTTTGTCACGATTTTAATATCAACAAATCATTCAGCTTTTTAAAAGGAAAAAATTACTAATCAAGTTCAAATTTATAATTAAATTACAAAACTGAAACAAAAATATACTTGCACAGCATTAATCCGTATAACTCTTTTTGAATTTGTAATATTTTTATCACTGGATACGTGGGTTGATGAATGCCACTTGATCACAATCAGGAGAATACGTGGGTTGATGAATACCACTTGATCACAATCAAGAGAGAATATCGAACTAAAGGGGCAAGTTAGCCATCCTTTGTAAATCCAGAAGCAAACTTCTCGGCTGGGAGTGACAACAAAAACGGGAAACCCTAGAGAAGCCGCCACCGTCACCGCCTTCAATCGCCGCCTTTGCCGAGCTCGTCCTTTCCTGAAACGACTTCGTACTTCAGCCTTAGCCTCTAGCTTCGAAGTCACCATCGTGTTGGAGTTTGCCGGGCCATCCATGGGGATCAGCTCCTGTCACGCCATGCACGGATCTATGCGAGACCCAAAGCTTCGCCACTCTCGCCGTCCCTCCTCCAGAGAGTGAATGATAGTGACCCGAAAGCCTAGATCACGGCCACCGCCACCGCCTTCAAGCTTCACCACTGCCACACTCACCTTCATAGTGGAACTGTGTTCGTGCTTCACTCCGTGGCTCCGCCTGCCGTGCCATCCATGTGGCTTTGCCACTTTCGTCGCTTCATCCTCAGTCTACCCCTCCATAACAGATACCAAAGGTGAAACTTTCCTAAACCAAAATCCCTAACTCTGTCAAAAATTGTTTGCTTTCTGTTTTTGATTGAGATAAAATTTAAAAACCGACTAAAATTGATATGATTTAGATTTGTGATGATATTTTGATGGCACGGGAAAGGATATATTTTGATATGTTTGGGATAATATTTTGATATTTTGATTCAGATTTGAGGTTGATGCATGCTGATTTAGATATTTCTTTTTGATTCGATTTTTATTTTAACTCATTTATTGCAATGCTGTTTATAAATGGAAACTCTATTTAGAATAATGTTGGGTAAAGGATATGCTAGCTATTGTAAAATCTACATGCTGAT
The DNA here is from genome assembly GCA_030441495.1 of Dalbergia oliveri. Taxonomy (NCBI): domain Eukaryota; kingdom Viridiplantae; phylum Streptophyta; class Magnoliopsida; order Fabales; family Fabaceae; genus Dalbergia; species Dalbergia oliveri. The sequence goes on from JAMLFY010000026.1 coordinate 338,138, forward strand.
TCTAATTTAAGCTAATTTGGGTAAATTAGTACAATATTTGCATTTATTATATTTTTATTTTGATTTATCTAAACTGATATGATTTTACATCGATAATTACTTGATATATCTCATTGTATCCATGGATTTCTCGGATTCTCATCTTTTATATGCTAGACTATAAATGTAATTCTCTGCAATAGTGTGTTCTCACGTAGAACAAAATTATTTCCATTCGCTTCTCATTACTATTTCCATCAGTATTTCCTTCTTAATACTCTATCTCTTTTCCATGGCAAAACGCTCGACTCGCTAACCATCACTCCAGTTCGGGAATGCTGGATGATTAAGGTCTAAATTATTCACCTTTGGTGTCTTCCTCGTTCAACAATGCCGAGGTGGTCAACAGCTTGGAGATGGTGATCATGGATGAGTTTGTAAGAATTTTAAAATCTAAAACTTTCTTCTTTATTAATTTACTTCTATTTTAGTGTTATAGATGTGGACAGCCCCCAATTTTTGCTATTTCTTTTGTCTAAATAATCATTATATTTTCTTTTAGGGTACCACCATTCATGCCACTGTGAAGAAGGAATTAATATATAAATTCAAGCCGTTGTTGAAAGAAGGATCGGTTTATGTTATGTCTTACTTCAGTAAGCAAAAATGGTGGTTACTTTCGAACCACCAGGCACGAGTTCCGCTGAATTCCAGTTAAGGACTAATGTCCTGCCTTCTAACAGTGATTTGATCCCCTCTATGGTTTCAATCTTATGCCCTTCAATGAAATACTTCAAGCTGACTTAGTTCCATATCTAATAGGTAGTGAATCGTTTAATATGCTCTTTAAACTATTTCTTTCAGTTTTTGTTTTGTAATACTAATTTTTTACTTTCTGATTTCTCATGTTTGTTTTGGTTGTACATTAGATACTATTGGACTTCTAGTTGGTGGGGAAAGGAATATGACAGGGATGGAAGGAAAACCAAAATGGTCGTCCTGAATTAGAAGCAGATGGGTAATCTACTATTCAATTTGTTGACTTCTATTTGGATACTTTTCAAATAATTATTAATTAACAAAATAAATAATGTGTAATTGCAGTGTTAAACTTGAAGTCGCTCTATTTGGTCAATTTGTTTACGAAGTTCGTAACTTCGTCGCAAAAATGAGGAGTCATGCCGTTGTCATTGTGCAGTTTGCCAAAGTCAAGACATTCAAGGGTAAGTGTCTATATGCTTATCATATAATATTCTTTGCCTTGCTTCTTTCATCCAATAAATTTTTTAGGATGATGCACTGACTGAAATATTTCTATACTGAACATAAAAAGAAAAATAAAAGTAGACAGAAAGGCTGATTCATAATATTGCCTCCTTGGCTGTGAATTTATTGTTAGTGTGTGTTTGTAAACTTATCATGTAGCTGTCTCATATTTAATGCAAAGGGCCTAGACAAAAAATTATGCCACTAGATCAAACATTGCAATGTCAAAATAAGTTATTCTCTATCCTACCAGTGAACCATAGATAGGATAATAGAAACCATTGACACATTTCTGGGCCATTTGAAAGCGATCATGTGTCAGATCATTAAACAAAATTAGTCATTTACATTTTCATTAATTTGGACCCTTGTCATGTTGTTGGGGGTCACTGTCACGCATATCTGCCTGAGAGGGCTATAGTGTTTTGTTTTAAGCTGGTATAGAATACGAGTTATTGTATTATAAGAAAATATCTGCCTGAGATTCGTTCTTGTGGAATTGTGTGATGGGAACCAAAAGGTTTTTTTTTTCCCCTAAATTCTAAACCTTTCTTCCAACCGTTTCAGAGCATCTTCACACATATGTATACAGTTTTAAAATCTCATTGTCACACCCACAGGGGAAACACATAAATAAAAAAAACATGAATAGTTTTCTTGGTAGAAGCACTGGGAACATGGGAATAGGCCTAAAACAGGATCTCCAACCCTTCTCACTTTCAGTCCTTAGGTAAAGTAAGAACTAGAAACAACATTTTGGGTTGAGGTTGCAAAGGGAATAAAGGTATCATGAAGAGTTCCCATCAAAAGTAGATAGGGGATAGTCCCTAGAAAAAGAATGACGGGCAAAAATTTATGGAGACCCTTTAGCTCCTTTTTAACAAGCAGAAACTCAAAAAAGTTTATTAAGCTAAAAGCCCTCATCTCATGCAATCAACCTTATCATACAATCAAACAAATAAACCACAAAAAGCAGATTACGTTATATTCCATCACATGTTCAAAGGCAGAAGAAACAAAAAAGCAATATACTAGCCAAAGATGAAGAGCGAAGACAGGTATCATTATAACTGAAGTTATGTAATACAAGCACTATGCTAGTAAAACAAAAGCAATTGTTACCTCAAAAGCAGTTGGGTTTTCCGCATGGTACCTGTTCTTTCTTAGTCTGTCTTCTACTTATCACATCAACACGTGTAAGAACTAAATGTTTTGTCTTATTAATTGGCATAGTTTACTGATTTGTTGATTTGGTTGTCCTCTAAAATATTTGAAGGTAAAATAGTCCTACAAAATGTCATGTTCGAACCAAACCTCTTTGAGCCAAATATTCCTGAGGTTGTCAGCTTCAAGCCAGGTACTATTGTATTTTTGTTTCAAAGGTTTCTATTTTTTAATATCTATAATTTGTACTTTATATTATTGGTACTGAATTTATTTTCTTTTATCTTACTTTATTGATGATAGACTTCCTCCTCTTAATGCTGAAAGCTCTCAGTCACTATCTTTGTTAAGTGATGGTCCAACATATTCATTGGAGCATGATTTTCTCAATGCAACGCCTAGGATATTAATCAATGATCTTATAAACTATTCAGGTAACCTTTTTTTAATTGATCTAGAAATTAACCTTATACAAAGAGTTAAGTTCATCATACAGGTTTCATGGTCCTGATTTAGTTTAATTTAACAGGACCAATATTTTTCCTTTTCTTTTTTATATAGGATGGTTTGTTTGTTGTTCATGGTACCTTTTCTGGCATCAATACCAGTTCTGATTGGTGGTATATTGCATGTAAATGCAACAAGGCAGTAAAGCAGATTTGGAATGTACTATTGTGAGCGATGCTTTCGCCATGTTGTCAATGTGACTCCAAGGTATTTGAAGGCTTTTTTTTGGAATTTTTTTTTTTTTTGCATATGCTGTCCAGTTTTTAAACCTATTTATTTGTAATTGTGTAGATATAGGATTAAGATCCATGTGACAGATGAGTGACAGCTGATTTTGTCATTTTTGATCGTGAAGGTCAAATTATTATTGGAAAACCGTGTTCTAATTTCTAGAACACACTCACAAAGTATGTCTTATTATATGTACATTCTGAATTTTTTCTATACACACATGATTTTTTTTACTCTCGAGCCTCAAGTCATTTTTTTGAGTAATTCTTGGCAGAGTAATGGTGAGATGACTTATCCCGAGAATTTGAGGAAAAATTACTTCAGCAGTCTTTTTTGTTTAAAATTGAGGTTAAAGCAAGTGTAAACAGCCGCTATGAACCTTCGTTCAAGGTGTTGAAAGTGTGTTTTGATAAGGCTGTGATAAAGAAATTTATCGAGTCTACTGTTGGTTTGGAAAAGGCAGAAGTCAATGCAAATGATAAGTATTACTCCCTTGAAGATGGCCTCTTAAAGGCAAAAGTTAATGCAGATGTTCAGTATTACTCCCTTGAAGATGACCTCTTAAAAGACAATGCTAGGAAGTCACTTGAGCAGTTAAAGAATTTAAAGAACGTAAGTACCTGAATTGTACATTATTCTATTGTCAAGTATAAAGTTTTTGTCTTCCTCTTATGTGTCATTTTGATTTATGCATTTAGTTAACATCGAACACACTTTAAATTTATTGTCTATGATGTTAGTCAGGAGTATTTGTTGTGCTTGCGACTGTTAAATGCCTGGATGATGTCCGAAGTTGGTGGTACCCAGCCTGTAAGTGCGGTGAGGAAGTTGTAATTGACAAGGGTCTATATTTCTGTGGCATCTGTGATCGTCGTGTAGTGGCTGTCATACCAAGGTGAAGTGATTATTTTTAAATATAATTTCAGATTTGAATTCTTTGCTGAAATTTTTTTTAATAGAAATATTTCATTCTATTATTCAGATATAGAGTAAAGCTCAGTGTGATTGATGAAACTGATAGCGCAACTTTCATTCTGGGATCCCCAAGGTTGTCAATTGTTAAGGAATTCATGTTCTGCAATGTTGGAGTGCATTGAGCTGGTATGTTATTTGTATCTAGGAAATACTACTTCATATTATGTTTTCCCCTTCGTGAAAAAAATATAAACTGTAAATGTTTAAAGTTTTCTACTCATGCCATGTAATTTTTTTTTAATTGAGCCAGGGTAGTGGACAACTTAGTTTTCCAAAGGAGTTCAATGAATTACTCTTTGGAAAGGAGTTTATATTCAAAGTAGTCCTGAAAGACGGACTAATCAAAATGAGCGCGCTTTTGATATCATTGATGCTTGTGATGATCAGTCCATCATATCAAAGTTTAAAGAATCAAAATCTGTCTTGCCTAATCCTGAGGTGTTATTGTTTACTTTTTCTAATTATATTGCACTTTATTTTTCCTTCAGTTCAAGGTGATTTAACCATGTGTAAGTTGAATTTTAGTAATTTTTTTATTCTGTTAATGTTTATTAGCCTGATATGACTGTTGGACTATCACTTGGAGAGAAATCATCGAGTTTTGAATTTCAGGAAGTTCAATCTTCATCATCTGGAGCTAAGGTGTTTTAATTTTATTATCAAATTATAACCTATCTAATTCTTAGGGTATGCTAACTAAGTCAATTGATGATTAAAAAAATATTTTTTTGTAGGATTTGATGACAGAATTTGTTGAAGCACAATGCCTTCAATCTTCTCAGGGTGATAGTGATTTCCCATCCTTAACTCCAGCAAAGAGAACTTCCCAAGAAACTGAACAAAAGCTGATGGAGACATGTCAACTACACAATTGAAGACTAAGAAACAGGAGAAGCTGAAGATGAAACAAATTAAGATTGAGAAGGATTGAAACTTGCTGAGTTTTTGTTTGGATTTTCTTATCTTATTTTTATTAGGTTAATAATAAGTCTTACAATCAGTAGTAAATGATTATGGTTGTGGACAATTTGTCTTTGTTATAGATGCAAACAGCTGGAAGTTTTTAGATGTTACGCGTTATATTTGTGGACAAGTTATTTCTAGCCTTTTATTTAAGTTTTTGTTACTGTTGCAAACAGCTGGATAAGTTTTCTATATTTATTATGCATAATAAATTAAGCTATTTGATTATTGGGCAGAATCAGTCTTTTATTTCTACCCATGTTCATATATGTTTAGTGAATCGTTTGAATGTTCATAACCAATAAAATGAAGGAGATCACTTTCTGATGATATGTTGATATATATTTAGCATAGGCATGGCACTTAATTTGGTGCTTAGATTGCATAAAGCATGTGTTGATGCAATGTTTTTTGCTTTGATTTCATATAACTTGGCCCATGCTAATGAGAAAGCCATGCATTAGAAGCAAGTCCTATGCTGATCGGTTTCAATATGGCCCAGAGCAATGAGCATGAACCACATCTATTGTGAAATTAAGTCAGCCGCAACGCAACTATTAAGTCAAGCCCCGAGTTCCACAGCGGAATGTCTAAAAAAGTATTATATTCTTTTTATGATATTTCAATTAGGTAGCATATTTTATAAGTTGAAAAACACATTGTGCATGCATTAGATACAATATGCGATGATAGAAATCAGTATTTTACTCCAATATAAAATATCTTAATTTATTAACTATAATAATAAGGGTATGAAAATAAAGATCAGCTTTTAATTGATCTTTAATTAACTAATTATATATCCAATTTTAATGCTTGCATATGCTGCAGGTTACTGACAAAGAAACTAATAACTACAATGGCCATAAAATGAATGAGTTTGTACCCCTAAAGAATTGCTGCCTGTATTGGAAACCGATCAAGCATGATTATTTTTATAATCAACCACAGAACCGAACTCTCATATTAGTTTTTAAATTCAGTGATTCAAAAGAGAGGATCATTTCGAAAAATAATAAATGTAAGGTGAATATTTTTAAATTTCGTCAATCATAGTTAATATGGAAAATATTAGAAATCAAAGAGAGAATCATTTTGGATTGTAATGAAAAATTTATATGAATTGATTACATAAAATAAATCAAACATAAATAATTTCCATAAATCAATATTATTCATGATCTTTCATTAATTATAATAAATGAATTTGAAATTTGATTTGATTTACTAAAATGAGGCAAATGCTCCTTATATAATAGAGACATTCACTACAATATTACATTATTCAACCCTTATATCTTTACTCTCAATATTAGAAGGTGATGGACAACAATCGTAGTTATTTCTATCCTAACCCAAAACAAGCTCGTTGCAAAGATACAAGTTCAACGAAAACGTGACAGACAAAATAAAGGTACATTGTTTTATTCTTTCCTTGCGCAAGTTTTTTTGTGATTCTGAAGTCTCCCTCCTCATCAATAGGAATATGTGTGTCTTCTCCTCCTTCAAGCAAACTAAGATTCCAATCTGAATATAGAACTTGGAAAGTTTCTTGACTTGTGTTAATATTCTTTCTTCCTCCCACCATTTCTAGCAATAACATCCCATAACTGTAGGTATTGGATTTATAAGATACATTGCTGTAAAAGTTTGAATATTTGGCTTTTTTGAAGAATGATCATTTTAAATTTTTTTTGTCAGTATTCAAAATTTTGTATATTTACTATATATATTTTATATGTTGTGTGTGTATATATATGGACTATGCCAATTAAATAAATTAATAATTATATCCAAATTTTGGTTTTTTTTGTCAAAAAGAAATTTAAAATATCATTGAGTAATTCAATGATAAAACAGATCGATTCAAATCATGTAATATAAATATAATAATATTTTATTAGTATTTATGTTTGATAAGAATACTTTTGAAATAAATATATGATAGTCAATTATTGAAAAATAGAGATATTAAGAATACATTGAATCTCTCTTCTTTGAATGTTTAGCATAAATTTAGATATCGGTAATTGATTGATTGTCAAAATAATTATCACTTTCTTCTGTTATAAGAAAATATTCAAGAAATAATTAAGTATGTTTAGTATTGCTATACCTTTGCTTATATTATTCAATTTGCAAATGCATATAAAAAGTCATTACCCAAACATTTGTTTGGATGTCGGAGTGGAATATTAAATATGACATTATTACTTTAGTTGCGATTACATATTTCAATTTCAAAACTAATAAGTCATTTTAAATTTAAAATTTTAGGTGTTCAATTGACATCATAATAATTTGATTTATTTATAGTCCATAAATGATTTAATTTCAGCATACATAGATATGTGAAATGACATTGCCATATTAAAAGGTACAACTGTATAATTATTGCAATATCAATTAATTCAATCTTTCTTACATAAGAATTATAATTCATATGCACACGTATTGATTCCGACAAAGTTGATATAAATTAATAATCCCTATTATGACACTTAAGTTGACGAAAACTTTATAAAATTGATAAAATAAAAGGTTTATTATAATATTTTCTTTTCATCTCCATGATTGTAATGTTAATGTTGGTGGTTATATTAAGTGTTATCCTATTAGTATCATTTACGTATTATTTTAAATCATTCAATGGGATAAATGCAGTAGTTTGGACACAATACTGTTATTTATCTTTTATAATTTCAATTATTATAAAATATTTATTTACTATTAATTATGAAAAAATCATTATCATTATATAATTAAATTTACTCATTTTATTTATATTGTCGTGTTTAAATTTGATTTTCCTAACTCATCAACTATATTTTCCAAAATAAGAAATAAAATAATATTATCTAATTAAAAAATATTGATAAAATGAAAACGAAAACATACAATTATATACATATATATATATATATATATATATATACACACAAATAAATTCTCAATGAAAACATTTTTAGAACAGATCAAATTAGGGAAATATAAAATTTAAAATTCTACACTAACAAAAAGTATTCATAAAATTCATAATATAAAATAAACCTAAATCTAATAATCAAATTAAATGTTTGTTTCATTAGCAATATATTTATTAGTCTTATTTATACTTAATTTGAAATTTTGTGGAAAAAAGTAAGATAGTTTATACACACACAATGATATATATATATATATATATATATATATATATATATATATATATATATATATATATATATATAACATCATTCCTTAAGACATAATCTAAGTTTAAAGATTTTAAAATTAGTTTAAATAGTACAAATTTAAAAAAAATAATAATAATGTTCAGGTTGCAAGTAGCCTAATGTTCCCCTAGCCAAGGTCATGGACACTATACTTTCATTTTTCGAGTATAGTTTAGCAAAATAGAAGTCTAAAAGTTTCTTGAGAAAAATTACATTGCCAAAATTTCTTGAGAAAACTTCAGGTGCCATATAGTCTAAGGTTCCCCCAGCGTGGTCGTGGACACTATACTTTCATTTTTTGAGCGTAGTTTAGGTAAATAGAAGTCTGAAAGTTTTGGGGTGGAATTGTCATTGTTATCAGTATAAGCAATTCCATTAATTATTCAAGTTTTAAATATGGATTCAATTAAGACAAAATAAAGTGCAATCATTTAAGAAAATTCATATCGATGATCTTCATAATTAATAAAAATAATACTATATGTACGAGGTGAAAATGAAAATCCTAATACTATGAACAGCTTGCAAGGAACCCAGCAATGTCACTCCATGTTACTCCAGATGTTAGAGGTAATTCAAAAAGATAATGATATTATTTATTAATTTGCTTGGTATGCCTACACTTTTCTATAAATAGTTTATTTGGTTTGCTTTTTGCTGTCATTAGATTATTAACATTGAAAATAAATTGTTATGCAGAAAAATAGATGTGATGCCAAAATTGACACAGTCCATGCCAATGGAATCATCAAATTCAAGAAGCCCATTATTGGATATAACAAATGGTATTTGTTTTGAGTTTGAAAAATTAATTCAAATTTTTAATGATGATTATATTTAGAAAAATAAGATATATGCTCCATTAGTTTCTTATTAATTAAATATCGTACATATCCATTTTGATAAGTATCACAATTTAAATCTTAAAAAAAATAGTATTATGGTAAGAATAATAATCACATGAATAATATTCTTAATTTTTAATAGTAAAACTTCATAGACAAATATTTGGTTTAGGAACATTTGGTTATCAATCAGGTTAGTTTTCTTTTAATGCATCTATGCATTATTTAGAAAATTAAGGTATATGTTCCATTAGTATCTTATTAACTAAATGTAGTACATATCCATTTGATAAGTATCACAACTTAAATCTTAAAAAAATCTAAACAGAGGTAATAATGACAATCTCATGAACAAGATTCTTAACTTTTAATAGTAAAACTTCCTAGACAGATATTTTGTTTAGTTTCATTTGGTCATCAATCAGGTTAGTTTTTTTTGTTGCATCTACGCATAATTTTGTATGTTATATATTATATTATATATATAATTTAATTTAAATCTAAATTATATCTAATATATAAGGAACATTATGTTGTCATTCTTCTAAACTCTTTTTTTTTTTAATCTAGCTTTGAGATTTCTTCAATCTTCTCCTTAAATCATATACACATTTGAAAATGTTACGATTATTGAGAACAAACATGGCAACTAAAATTTTATACTTTTAATAATATCAGAATTTAAATTACCATTTTACCTAAAAATTTGATGTGTTTAAATTTAGATTAGTACTAACAAAAAAATAATTTTACAAATGGTAATCGCAGTTGCAAGTTCTTCAAAGAGGCCAAACATTGACTCCTTTTCATGTTAAGTGAACTTTAGAAAGCACAAATTCCAAAGAAGGTCTATTACTTCATCTATTATATCACATGTCACGTTTGATCTTGAAGGTAGGAATCTAATTTTTGTTTGTATTCTTTCCTTTACAATAGTATGTGAAAAAATATTATGAATGCTATATCTTACTTGATGAAGTCTAATTTATTAGTTATTTCCTCTTCGATATGAATAGGTGATACTACACTTGACTCATCCACCGATGAAAACATGACGGAGTTTTTAACAATCCTCTATTCGAACAATCTGAGAATGAAGGTAGCTTGAAATAATATTTAAAGTTTTTTTTAAAAATCAAATAGTTATATTGAAGGTATTAATCGTAAAAGTTTTCTTTTTTGATAGAATGCTTGGATTTTGGAGACTTTTCATTACAGTGTGAATTTTGTTATGCTTCTGTATGGTACGAGGAAAGATCGGAAAAGTATAGAAGTTCTACAGATCCACAATTTTCAATTTGTTGTATGAAAGGAAAAATCCAGCTCCCACTTTTGCAGAGACCCCTGATTTATTGTTTAATTTGCTAAATGGCATTGATAGGAGAAGTGCTCATTTTTTTGAAAATATTAGACAATACAATAGTATGTTTTCGTTCACCTCTATTGGGGGCAAGGTTGAAACCTCTTTGAACAATGGCCGAACCGCCACAATTTATTCTACATGGGCAGAATTTTCATAAAATAGGCTCTTTGCTTCCAGGTTGAAGGTCGTCTACCAAAATTTTCACGCTTTATATATATGATACTAGAATGAAATATCAAATAGAATGACTCATTTCAGGTACTTTTTTTTTACATATTTAATATTTTCCTGAACTATTAACTTTCTGATAAAATGAATTCATAGATTAGACTTCTACAAAACATATTTAATCAAATTGTTATTTGTTTTCATAATGGATACAGACTTCAAACTTGGACATAACTTTAGTAGAGGATTTGAGGGACATGATTGATCAACACAACGTTTTGGCAAAAACTTTTAGAAGGGTACGAGACTTTATAAATCATGAACCTTCTCCTAATATTTGTTTGAGGTTGTTTCGAAGTAGATCTCAAGATGCCAGAAATTATAATATCCCATCTCCAGATGAAGTTGCTGCTCTAATAGTTGGGGATTTTGATGCTTCTGATCAAGGGAGGGATATCATTGTTAGAAAAGATGATGGTCATTTGCAAAGAATTCATGAGACTCACACTGCTTTTATCCCTCTTCAATACCCACTATTATTTCCATTTGGTGAAGACGGATACCAAGAGAACATCCCTTTAAGGGATTCTTTCATGAACAATAATAGTTTCAAAAGAGTTAGAGTAACATTAAGGGAGTTTATTGCATTTAGGATACAAGAGACAAGTAGAGCATGGAAATATCTTAAAGTCTCGAAGATTATTCCAACAATTCTTGGTTGACGCCTACACGATGATTGAAGCGCAAAGAATCCAGTGGGTGAGATTAAATCAAAGTGTGATCAGGTCTAACATTTTGAGTGGCCTAGAGGAGGCTGTTACTAGAGGTGAGCAGATCCAGCGAGCTCAGGAATGCGCATTATTCTCCCTCTCTTTCCTGGGGGGATGAGGTACATGTTTAATAATTGTCAGGATGCGATGGCAGTTTGTAAGAGGTATGGATATCCCGATCTATTTGTTAAGTCACCTGCAATCCTCAATGGGCAGAAATAACAAGATTTGTTAGAAATAAGGATATTAAAGCAGAAGATCGGCCTGATATTTCTCAGAGTTTTCCAGATGAAGTTGGATCAAATATTAATTGACTTTAAAAAGGGACTCATTTTTGGGAAAGTTATAAGGTAATAATATTGCTCATTATTTGTAAGTCATTTTCAACTTTTAAAATATTATAATAAACGTAAATATTATTTCCATCAATGTAGTTTATGTTATAACAAAGTGGATTTTGGTTATGTTCAGGCATGTATACAATTGAGTTTCAAAAGAGAGGGTTGCCTCATGCGCATATTCTATTATGGTTGCACCCAGATGATAAACTTCAACACCGAATCTATTGATCGTGTTATATATTTAGCTACCAACAAAGAAAAATATCCTCGACTATTTGAGGCGTTACTAAATTAATGATGCATGGTCCTTGCGGCATGGCTGATCCAAAATCACCATGTATGATTGAAGGAAAATGCTCAAAATATTTTCCAAAGAAGTTTGCAGAAAGCACAACATTTGATGAAGATGGTTATCCGATATACAAAAGAAGAAATACGGGAGTAACCACTACAAAAAAGGACGTTGTCTTGGACAACAGATTTGTTGTTCCTTACAATCCAAAATTACTGATGAAGTATCAAGCTCATATCAACATTGAATACTGTAACAAGTCGAATTCGATTAAGTATCTCTTCAAGTATGTCAATAAAGGACCTGATAGAGTTACAGTTTCAGTGACACAACCAACAGGCGATCCTATTAATAGGGTGGTTGATGAGATAAAAAACTACTATGATTGTCGTTATCTTTCTCTTGTGAAGCGTTGGAGAATTCTCGCATTTGATATACATCATAGGTGGCCTCCTGTTAGAGATTAAGCTTTCATCTTCCAAATCAGCAATTGGTTGTTTTTAGAGACAGTGATCGAATTGACGATGTTGTTCAAAAGAATAAGGAAAAAAATACAATGTTTGAGGCTTGGATGGTTGCAAATAATTGTTACCCAGAAGGAAGAGATTTAACTTATGCTGAGTTTCCAAGCGTTTCGTCTACAACAAAGCAAAGCAAGAATGGTTTCCTAGGAAGCAGGGACATTCCATAGGTAGGCTTCAGGACATACCTCCTGAACCTGAGTTGTACTATTTGAGGTTGCTATTAACTGAGAGAGGATGTACCAGTTACCAAAGTTTAAGGAGAGTAGGTGGTTTTGTACATCAATCCTTTGAAGAAGCATGCCATGCATTGGGGTTATTAGCGGATGACAATGAATTTATTGAAGGTATAATAATCCGTTTTCTATTTTTATTGGTTATTTTTCACTTTAGCTTTTTTTCTTCTTTTTTTGGATTTCAGTTCTTTATTATTAGTATTATATATACGATCCTTAAATTTATTTTCGGTCTTTTTCATACATTTCTAAACAATTAATTTATTGAAGGTATAAAAGAAGCAGAGTTAGCGTCTGGAAATCAACTAAGGAAGCTCTTTGTTACATTATTAGTGACAAATACAATGAGCAGACCGCAATTTGTATGGGAGCATGTTTGGGAACTTTTAGCGGATGGAATCTTATATGATCGAGACGAATATTAAGAAATCAAGGTATGCTTTAAATTATTATTTAAGCATTTTTTTTTTGCAATTTTAATATTATACTTCCAAATTTTAAAGACAAATATGGTATTTTTTTAATAATAGGTTGACAGTTTTATATTTTCATTAAATTTGTTTTTGTTTTTCCTAGATCTTTCTATCCCAAGTCAGAGTTGAAGAATTTATGTTTGATTGAGATTGAGAAGTTACTTAATTCAAATGGAAGATCTTTGAAAGACTTCCGTCCATGCCATATCCAAATGATTCTCCACTCAATCAATTTCAAAATCATCTCTTAGCTGAAGAGCTAAACTATGATAGAGACCAATTGTCCGTTGATCTTGAAGGCTACTTATCTTTGATGAACGAAGATCAAAGGATAATTTATGATAGTATAATAGACTCAATAACCAATGAGAAAGGAGGATTTTATTTTGTATACGGTTATGGAGGAACTGGAAAAACATTCATTTGGAAAACATTATCAGGCTCCTGTTAGATCCAATGGAAAAATTGTTTTGAATGTTGCATCGAGTGGGATTGCTTCATTGCTTTTACCTGGTGGAAGGACAGCTCATTCTAGATTTTCAATTCCATTGACACTTAAGAGTTGTCAACGTGTACTATCAAGCAAGGAAGTCCTAAAGAGAACCTTCAACAAGCAAGTCTTATTATATGGGATGAAGCATGCATGGTAAATAGATTTGCTTTTGAGGCGTTGGATCGTACATGAGAGATATATTAAGGTTCACAAATAATAAGTCTAAAGATGAACCATTTGGTGGAAAAACTGTTGTCCTTGGAGGAGATTTCCGTCAAATACTTCCAGTTATTCCAAGAGCTTCAAGAGAAGAAATTGTAAATGCCACCATAAACTCATCAACTTTGTGGCCACATTGCAAGGTTCTTAAACTAACAAAAAATATGAGGTTACAAACAACAGGTTCATCATCTATAGATCCAGAATTGAGATTGTTTGCTGACTGGATAGTTCAAATTGGAGACGGAAAACTAGGAATTGACCATGACGGAATTGCAGAAGTTGAAATTCCATCAGAATTCTTGATTTTAGAATCACCTTCACCTCTGAAGAGTATTGTAGATTTCACTTATCCAAATTTATTGGATAATCTGAAAAACTATGCCTTTTTTGAGGATAGAGCATTGCTAGCGCCTACTCTTGAAGTAGTTGAAATGGTTAATGAATTTGTGCTTTCTCAAATCCCTGGTGAGAAAAGAGTATCTAAGCTCTGATTCATATTGCATAGCTGATGAAGATGTTGGCATTGAAGGTGATTGGATAACTTGAGTTTTGAATGAAATAAAGTGTTCTGGCATTCCAAATCATAAATTAGTTTTGAAAAAGGAGTCCCAATTATGCTGCTAAGGAACATTGATCAATCTTCTGGATTATGTAATGGAACAAGGTTGATTGTTGAAGAATTGGGAAACAACATCATTGGAGCAATTGTTGTGACTGGAAATAAAATTGGAGAAAAAGTTTATATACCTCGGATGAATTTAATACCTTCTGATCCAGGCACACCTCTCAAGTTTCAGAGAAGACAATTCCCAGTGACTCTTTGCTTTGCTATGACCATTAATAAGAGCCAAGGTCAATCTTTGTCGTTTGTTGGGTTGTTTTTACCCAAACCTGTCTTCACTCATGGGCAACTTTATGTGGCTATCTCTAGGGTAAAATCGAGGAATGGTTTGAAAATATTAATATTGGATGATAATGGGGAACCTTGCAACATAACCAAAAATGTTGTTTACCTAGAGGTGTTTCAAAAAATTTGAATTTCAGGTTTGTATATGTATTTTATATTCTTTATTGATTTTATTAAACAAAACATTCAATGTCTTTATGATCAAATCTTTATATTTTTTTAATTAATATATTTTTTATTATATTATGTAGAGTGACATATGAAGATGAAAACACGAAATAGAATCCCTATGTAATTAATCATTTGTAATCCTTTTTTTTTCTGAATGATCATGTAGAATTGAGACTTTTAATGGTAACATTATTATTAATTATCTACTTTTATTGCTTATTAATTTACAAAAAAATTCTATCCAATCATTTGTTATGCGCTAAATTTTAAACTTTTTTTTCACGCCAGTGCATCGACGGGTTAAGCACTAGTATGATAAGTATATAGCAACAGTACAGCACCCTTTTCTATGCGATAATCGCATACACAGATTTAAAGAATTCGTTCATATGCAAAGATAACGAATAAGCACTTCTCTTGGGTTTCATTCATAGACATTATTCAACCAACAATTGTGTCCATTTGTTGGGAGAAACAAAGCAACCACACAAACATCATAGTATAAGATTTGCTCATATCTATGGCTCTTTGTGATTCTTGCGCTTGTTCTTGGGGATGGCAGCCTACTGGAGTATAAATTTCAGGGAACAAGGGAAGACAATTAGCAGCAGCGGTTAGTGGCTCCATGGTTGCCAGTGACGGTGCGCTCAGGGAAAGCAAAGGGTTTTGATTTTGCATTATTTTTTATTTTAAAAAAATAGATCTGATTTTTTTTTTTTATTTAAGTGATGAGGTGTTTAAATGTGGGTCTCTGATTGTGTGTGGGAGCAATTAATGGTGAAGATTAAGTTAATATGACAATTTCCTGTTTAAAGTGAAAATGAGAGGATCCAAATCCTATACAATAAGGCATCCATATGATATAAAAATGGATATTTCGAAGTCAAATTAATATTGTTGAAGTCATTTTGATTGATCTAGAAGTGAGGGGGTTTGAGTAGTATGTATGATGTCTAGATGTTTGAATCTTATTGGAATCAATATAATTTTCAAAGTTTTATTAAAAAAAAATTGGTATTATTCATTAATTAAATTGATAGTGTTAATGAATAGGATAATGTTGAGATTTTATGAAAATGTTAGGAATGAGATTAAAAACAAAATTGGGACGAAATTGAAATTTTGCTGAAAGATTCGGAGCAAAAGTAAAACTTTTATCTGATTTCCTTGGATCATTATTTATACCAATATATGCTTGTTTGAAAAAGGGTAAAAGAAAAAATATAGTAAAAATTATGTTTTGTATTTATTATTACTCAAAAGTTATGGAAAAATATATTAAAAGCATTCTAAAAGTATTATTAGGAGCAAGTAAATATGCCTAAAATATGCTTAACATACAAAATTAAACTACTTAGAGCTGAAAAACTACTTAAATGTACTCAAGACTATTTACGAACACATAATTGACAAGAAAAAGTATTTAAAAAATACACACAAAAGAGAGGAACCAAGTTTTAATAAAAGCAACACGTGGAGTGCATAACACCAGAATATTTGGGAGTGGTACCACTGGAAGGACAAACGATTAACTAAACTTCCACTGTGCGTTATACTTATATCTCATCAAAAAGTTCTTGATAGCCACCGTTGACGTGGCAACATTAATTTTCTTTAAAGTTATTACTTTGACCTTTTTTTTGTCGGCTTTTCTCTTTAAAAACAATTATTTTAGTGTTTTATCATTATAGTTAGGACCATACTTAAAATTAAATAGTTACCTTTAAGTATATATTTTGTTGAGAACATGACATTAGTGTTGTTGATCTTTACGAATACTCCCTACGTCAGCACAAAAATTGAAACCAGAATACATTAGACAAAGCTAAGGTTGAATTAATCTATTGATCTTTACAAAATTTTTAAAAAGATTATATATTTTAAAAGTTAACAGTTAGCTAGGTTCTTATATTCTTATTATTTTTTAATAAGTATTTACTTCTAAGTATTACTAAAGTAAAAATAGGAACTTATTAACTTATATAAACTACAAAATATTTTTAATGCTTAATCTAATTGAATGAGTTCCTATAATTTATCTAATATTTTAAATAGATCTTTAATTATTGCTTACAAATTAACAAATGTCAATGATTGTCTGTGAACAAGAATTTATTTAAAATTTTAACATTATAATCATCCAATTACAGGCTGTTAAACCATAGAGATTTAGCACACACAAAAAAAAAAAACCATAGAGATCTTTTAAAAGTCAATAAAATTATATGGAAACGAATTAATTTAACCTTCAACTAATAAAGAATAAAAAAATACATGCATATTAATACTTTTACACTATATTTAATTTACATCATCGAGTGAATAAGTAACCGATGATCAGTATATATTATTTTGGCAGAATTTTTTTTAAAAAAATCATTTTTATATAAGCTATTCATATTAGTCTCTACTTAATATTAAAAATAATTTTTGGATAGAAGAAACAACTTTAATTTTTGAGTTGAAACATATAGGAATAGCTTCTATAAAAAGTGATTATTTTAGTTTAAAAAGGTTATTTTTCTATCAAAATAATAGAAACAAACACATTCTAAATGTGATGGTTAAATATGAAAATCAATTATCAGCATGTGGTAAATATGCTTCATGTTGAGTAAGGAGACACTAAAAGTAAAACTCTCTTTATTATTTATTGAATAACTTTACACTTTATACATTATAGCACACTAATACTTGTGCTTTCACTCACTTTGAGTATACTTTGAACTCTCCATTCATGCACTCACTAATATACATTTAGCTTGTTGTACTAGTGCACATATTACACAAAGACACTAGGCCTATTTATAGGCTCCTAAGTTGGTTACAATCACCAACCAAAATTAGATAGAACTTTCTAGGTTTTCTCAAGTTTTAGAATTTTCCCTTTTATCCTTTTTATTAAATCATTAGTTAAATATCTAATAACTTCTAATTTAGATGCTTCTTGTTCTATTAGTTTAGTAGCTTCACATTCTTGAAGCTTCTAGTGTTAGTTTCTAGAAACTTCTTTATAAATATCCAAAGCTAAAACATTCTACATATTTCAACTATGGTATAGAAGTCTCTAAAACTTGTGCTGATTTTCCCTTCCTTCACGCAATCACATTATACAGAGTGATTAATGTACGTTATGTAGTGACCGGCGTGCATTATGAGACAATTGGAGTAAATTTGTATGAAAGAAATAGTGTCTGAATAACAAGACTGAGAAATGAAAACAATGTATCTTGACCTAGCTAGTATGTGAAAAATATAGTCTGATTGCGTGAAGGAATATTATAGACATTCGTCACTGGTACGTGTTTGGAGTTATCGATACTGTGCATTGCTTCCAAGCTTGTAATTCTAGTTATGCACTAGTTTACGAGTGTTCTAGCACGAGTTGGAGCAGGTGAAATCTAAGGAGTGGTCCGGTGAGTGTGAGACATTCCCATGCGGGTGTTGTTTCTCTTCTCTGTTAGAACTGTCCCACATTGGCGTACTTATATAACTAAAGCAACGACCCCATTCCCTCATTCACTTTGATCTTATTTCTGAGTTGTTTTTCGGCTGCCCACACCTCGCTTACACTAGATAAAATCGGTGTCTTTGTCTGCCACAGTTTTCACACTTATTTCATCAACAGAACAATAATAGTCCTTTTCTTTTTGTTTATCCCTACTAAGTACTAACTACAATGTGCCTTGGTCAATTACTAAACCTCTCTTCTAGATTGGCCTTTCAAGTTCCTAGACACATGCCTTTTGCATATCAAGTTAGCAATATATGATTTCGGGAAAGTATCAGATATGGCTTAGGCACAATCTAACCGTATTCGTGGTTGCTAGTGCAGTTTGTGATATGCAACCAAATCAACAGAAACTAGACTATGCGTGAAATTGTAGCTTCGTGGTTTGAAAATTGAGTAATATTGTCTTGTGGAACTGGAGCTTAGAAACCTAAATAATTGTAGGAAGTGTGAATGTACGCAGTTAGGAATTCCATATATAGCTTTTCGATAATATGTTTCTTTAACTCCTTTTTGAATCTACTGAAAATTGGAATACCATTAGAACAATTCATATTATTTAAGATGACTCTGTAATTAACCTTGTTTTCAATTTATTGAAATCTTCTGCTGAATCTTAATCCGTTCTATCTCAATTAAATGAAGATAAACCATCAAATACATATACTCACATCACATGCCTAAAAGTTTAAATGTTCCTTAATTGATTGTTGTCCATTACTCTACTTCTAAGATAGTATAGAGATTAGTTCCCCTTTATCATTTCAATCTCATGAAGATCAGCATTTCTGTGATCTAATGGTTAAAACGATGACACAATACTCCCTACTTAGAGTAACACCCGGCAAAAGTATTCTCACCCATGTGTTGTTGGTAAATGGAGAGAAATGATCAAGTGAATTACGAAATAAAAAAGAATATATATAAGAGAATGTCTTTTACGATAGACAAGTTTATATGCTTAGGGACTTGGAATTAGGGTATAAAATAATAGAAAATAACAGAATGAACGAATGAGGGGCAATATTTGGTAGATACGGAGACACATTGGCAAGGAAGGGTAAGATAGCAGATGAATTAAGCCGAGCTTGGGGACTTGAACCATAAGAGAAATCAGGCTCAGCTCAATTTGGGCATGAAATTCATCAAACTCTCATCTTACTTTCTAATCCCAAGGCTCAGCCCTTGTTAGCTTTTAAGATCTGCTCTCAAGGAAACTTGCTTTAAAAAGGCCTTCATTACCATCCCATACCTGACTGACACTTGGCACTATCCCTCACTGTTACTATCATCCATCCATCATTGCCACCTTTTCTCCTCACCTTATATATTTATTGCTAGCTAGCTAGCACTTTCAGATTGGGCGCTTTAGGCTCGTTCATCCTCCCTTCCTAACCTTAGTCCTCTCACAATGAAGGTAAGTCTTTCCCCATGCTGTCTCTCGTGTGTAATAAATGGGAGTTGTTTTAATTTAGTTCGTTTTACAAGTGTACATGTTACTGTAATATGACCGGGATGTTTTCATCATTCGCAGTTCCTCAGCTGGATGCAAAATAAATTTAGTGGAAAACAAGAGTACAAAAAACCAAGCACACATACAACTACTACTACATGTAAGTCTTCGTTAGTCTTATTGAATTTTCAGTAGTTTTCCCTGGGTTAACGCATGAGGTTTCTAGCACCAATAAGATGTAAGAATATACATTGTCTGAAACACAAAACACACACTAACTTCTTTACGAAGGAAGGATGACAGAATGGAAACATAAAATGACAGAGAGAAGACATATACGTTCGTGTGTGTATATATATATATATATTAATCTTATAACTCTCTCTTGAATTTTGCTTTGCTTTTTTCAGTTTCCAATTAAGCAAGAGGCTAGGTAAAAGACAAACTTATATTAAAGGGATCTCTGATATAGTGGTGATATTAAGATCTTAAATGGTTAGATCGATACGCCTGTATATACATATATAGATTTAAGAATGATTTATTATATCTTTGCGATAATCGGAGAATAATCTAAAAGTTATTTAATTTTGTAAACCAACCTCACCATGCTAAGTTGTAAGTGGTGACATGTAATCGAACGGTGCACAACAAAACAGAAACTAATTCTTAAAAGCAACTTGATTCGAGTTTCTGTTGAATAACATTTTCCTTGCAATTGTGCACAGATCATGCAAAACAAGAGCCTCGAGAAGAGTTTAGCGATTGGCCTCATGGTTTACTTGCGATTGGAACATTTGGAAATAACAGGGAAATCAAAGAAAGCCAAGATAACCAAAATACTCCAGAGGATCCATCCTCAACAGAGGAAATAGCAGACTTCACTCCTGAAGAAATTGGTAAACTACAAAAGGAGTTGACTAAACTCCTGAGACGGAAACCCAATGTGGAAAAGGAGATTTCTGAGCTTCCTCTGGACAGATTTCTAAACTGCCCATCAAGCTTGGAGGTAGATAGGAGAATCAGTAATGCACTTTGCAGTGATTCAGGTGATAAAGAAGAAGATATTGAGAAGACACTCAGTGTCATACTTGGTAAATGCAAAGACATTTGTGCAGATAACAGCAAGAAAGCAATTGGGAAGAAATCTATTTTCTTTCCTGTTGAAGAAAATATTCGTTTGTAGGAGTGGATTTGCTGCAGCACCTAGCCTTAGAGATACCCTTCAAGAGTCAAGAATGGAGAAGGTACCCATTTGTTTGAGAGACAGCCTACTTACTGTTATCGTTTCAATTTGCCCGGCTATTATGTTATATATATATAGCGTTTCTCACTTCTTTTTTTTGTCTCATTGTGATAAAACCTTCAGCTTTTAAGGACAATTCTTCACAAGAAAATTTGCACCCAAAATTCTTCTCGGTCACTGTTGATGAAGAAGTGCCTACAGGACAGGAAGACAACAAGGAAGAATAATGAGGATAATCAGAGGAAAGAACTGATGATGGCTGTAAATGGGTCAAGACAGATTCCGAATGTAAGTTCATCTTGACATTTATATGCAGCACATTAATCCAAAATCGTAGACATTAGTGGCACGGACTGATGAGATCCTTTTTTTTCAGACATTGTTCTAGAGATCTAAATCCGGCGCTACTTTTACTTGTTCCATCAGTACATGTTCAGGTAAGCTAGCTACAAGCTACAGTTCTAGTTTATTAATCTAAAGCATTTATTATTAGTAGTACTATGTCAATCTTCTTGACACTAATCTGAGTTTGTCTTTACCACAGATTCTAGCAAGAAGTCAAGGATACACGTACATGGTTATTTTTGGGCAAAAAAGAAAAGGGTGGTTTTGTGGGGGGAGGGGGGGGGGCGCGGTGGGGTGGGGTGTGTTTGTTTGTGAAGTGGAGCTCACATTTTTTCAAAAGGAATTTTTCTGTGCTCTGCACCGTGTAATGAACGGTGCAGAGCCTTATCTCTGTTTTGCTAACAGTACTTCCCGTTATTTTTTCATGGTTGTGTTTCCGGATGTGGACCAACTCATGTTACAGAAAATCATATAATGGATTTCTGATATGTACTGGCAAAGACTACTGTACTGTACACACAATTCTCATATTGTCACTCCAGTCTTTTTCCCTGCCAACTTGTTGGCTGTCCTCCTTGTAAAAAGATTTAGGAATGAACGATATACCTACTGTTGTAGATAGACCTGATGTTGTTACTGATACCGGTAAGTCACTAAACATGCTTACAAATGAAAAGCTTTTCAGAATCAAATATTTTTTTCGGAAAAGATCGCAAGTATGACAACGTCTAGGTTGGCCTTAGCCCAATCTCAAAACACTAATCTAATTATTTATGTTTATCTAGATTGGTTTTGCCTTAGTCGTGGATAGAACTTTCTATATTCGCGTCAAAAATTTCTATATTGGCTCCTTAACCGGCACTATTTTAATTTTTTAAAGATCATATCCTCATAAAATAGAAAAAAAATTTATATTTAAATAAAGCACTCTAAAAATCCATCTCATTTAATAAATTTATCGAAATATTAACTGATCTATATTTTTGTTAATAAAAGTAATTCTTAGAAGTATTTTGTAGAAGATATAATCTTTTGTGGAGAACAACTTTTTAACCCATAGAAGACTATATCATTGACAAAATAGAACCTAAGAAACTATATTAATATTAATTCCAAAGATCCACAATTTGGCAAATTAAATGAAAAATCAATTGTCTTTATTTTTTTATCAAAATAAAATCTTAGGATCTATTGCAAAGATATGGTCTTTTGAGGGGCAAAAGTAGTTATTCTATAATGTCAATTTAGCATAAAATTGGCTATTTTTTCAAAGATAAGATATTTTTGGACTAAAATAGTAATTTTATAGTGCGAATTAATATAAAATATAAATCATAATTACTTCTATTAATAAAAATGGAAGCCAATTCACTTTTGGGTGAATTTATTACAAAATGGATCTTTTGGGCTACAGGCAAATATAATCTTTTTTTTATAACTATTTTGCCAGGGACCTTATCTTTTGGAGCCAAAATGGTTGTTCTTCGATCTTTTATGACTAAAGTAATGATTTTATATTGCGAACTTGACATAAAATAAAAAACATAATTATATCTGTTAACAAAAATGAAGATTAATTGATTTTTGGATAAATTTGTCAAATGAGGTAGATCTTTTAGAGTTACAAAAAAATATAGTTTCTTTTGAGAATTATTTTGTTAGGAATATAATTTTTTAGAAGCCAAAATTGTAATTCTCCATTTATCAAATCATTTATTTATTTATTTTTATTAAAAATCCATTGAAATTTAAACAATTTTATTTTCCTCCATAAAGAGACAAGTCTAGGGATCAAGGCCTGAAAACTACTCTTATGCCTAACATTACTCCCTTCGTTACTTTTTAAATGTCTCTTTCGAATTTTGTACATGAATTAGTGTAATGATTTAGATTTATTGATTTTCTAAAAAAATAATAAATGACTAAAATATCTTTATTTTTCTTATTCTATTAAATTATATCCACTTATTCTCTCTCTAACTTTAATCTCTCTCTCTCTCTCTATCTCTCTCTCTCTCTCAATATTTATATTTTGCAAAAACATTAGAAATACAAACCTAAATAAATGGAGGAATACATTGGAAATAAAATCATTAAATACTCATTGAAAACTCAAAAATATAATTTAATTTAAAAGGGAACGAACAGAGTAAAAGGAATTGGAGATAAATTTATAAGGATGTGGAGAACTTGGAGAAGCATGTCGAATAACCAGCAACACACTTCAAAACAACGACATTGTAATCATGCTTATAAGAAATATAAAATTACAATTAGCTTTCCCAAACCCCAAAGGTAGTTTTTTTTCTTTATTATTATGTTTCCTTTTATTTAAGATGTATTAGTTTCATAAATTTCATATATATCATGATGTTAAACCCAGTGGTATGGATTACAATTATTATCAGGAAAACTAATTTATATATTGTGTTTTCATTGGTGAAATGTTTACATATGTAATTATGGGGTGATTTATTTAATATCGTAGAAATTACCTTGCCTATGGCGGATTTGGACTTAGGATAAAGACAAATGCATCAGCGTCCGTGAGCCATCGTGATTGTGTAGTCTCGTGTAGGAATTCCTGGCACATGGAGGTCGCCTTTGGTGGAGGAGTTAGGAATCTCCTATGAACTTGCAACAATAGGCTCCTGAGTGGATTTCGCTCAAAGGACGGGACGGTTAGGCAAAACACATGGACCCGATTGGACGGACTCTTTCCTGAGAGTCGCCTATGGAGATTCACTCACGAGGCACCATAGGGAGATGGCACGCGGGAGAGAGGGGCTGGCTTCAATGTGGTCCAACTCAGTAACGTCATCCTTAAGCCATGACATTATACTTAGGAGTTATTACTTATAATTTAGCGGACCTTACTTAAGTAACTATAAAGTATTTGAGCGAATCGAGTAGTAACCAATTGTACTTCTATTAAAATATATATACAAGAGACATATTTATTTAATACAAGGTCAAATACTAAAGGAAGCTCTTCTAAGAGCTTTAATACATAGCTATTTCATCTCTTTGGTATTAGAAATCATACATCAAATTTTACCGAATGTGTAAACATCGTACCCAGATAATCAATATCCAAACCTAAATTCCAAGTATAAAATATTCATTTCTAACTATTTCTAACATTAACTCTTTCTTTTCTTTGTTCCAAGCATCTCCTGGTCTTGAATTAGGTTTCAACTTCCTGACGAGTCAATTATGTAACGCCCATTTTCCGTTTGAGTACAAATGACCGAAATGCCTCTGAGGTCATTTTTACCCAGAATTCAAGGATAGTTGCCTGCAATCCTCGAATGGGTCAACTCAATGTTTGAGGGGTTATAGTGTTATGTTGATATATTGAGGTGAAAATCTCGTTTCTTGAACTTCGGCTCAAAATGACCAAAATACCCCTGCGTGTCTACATGGGTAAAAGGTGCCGTTTGACCAGAAATTTTCCAGGAAGTTTAGAATGATATTTTTAAGTGATGTTTGATGTTTAGTTGGCAGGAAAGTCCAATTTAGTGCAAAATTACCATTTTGCCCCTAGAACGTGTAAGTGAGCCTAATGACGCAATTAAGCAAACCTAAGCAATATTAGGCTCTAATCGATTAATTTATTTCGATAATTAATCTAGAGTCAAAATAATTTATTAAGGTTAATTAGAACCTAAGATTGCTTAGATAAACTCTAATTGCATTCTTTAATTTAAGATTCATAGTCATAGAATCTTGAATAGTATTTTCTCTATCAAATTCCTTAAATTAAGGAATTGTGCCATACTTCATTTGACTAAGAAAATGAATTTAATTTGTTAATCTAGTATGACCACTCCCTAATCAAGTCTTGACATCCTTAATTAACCAATTATCTTACCTAAACACCTTCTTACAAACCCCTAATCAAAACCTTAATCAAAGAAACACCTAAACACATCCTTAAACCACAATTAGATGAACTAATTTTCTCTCTTCTTGGCCTTAAGTGGCCGGCCACCACCCCCTCCATAGGCTATCATGTGTTGTTTCAATTACACTCAGAGCCATACTTCAAGCCATGCTTTGCCCATACCTCATCATGCCTTCAACCATACTTACAACCATACCTTTGTAAGAGATATTTCTTCTCTCCTTCCTCCCTCAAAGTGGCCGGTTCCTCCTCCCCCTTGGAAGCCTCATTGTTGAACATTTCTATAAATACCAAGCCTTGATGAACCTTGTCACACTTTGGTTCATTTGTTAAGTTTACACTTCTTGCAAAATTCTCTCATTTCCCTCAAACTCCTCACTTTGGCCGAGTTCTTCCTCAAGACTTCAAGAGGATTTCCTTCTCATTTCATCAAGAAAACAAAGCTTCCTTACATCTCTCTTCAAGACTTCTTTAGGAAGGGGTGTATTTTTAAGTTTTGTATGCTTCCTTTAAGGAAGAGTTCTAGTGTTTCTCTTGGTTTTTCCAAGTTCTCCCTCTCTCTTTTATTTTCGGCCTAGAGCCTTTGATTGAGAAAAACTTTGGCTTGATGATGAGGTTTCAAGATAATGACTTGTTGTTGTCATGTGAGAAACCTCTAAAGCTTGAAACAACTTGGTCTTGGACCATATATGCTTGTGTTTTTTTCTTTTCCTTGGTTTATGTTTCGGTTTCCTTTTTTTTTCATTTGTTTGAACAAGGTTTGCTAAAATATTGAGTAGATCACAAAAGCTTTGGTAAAGAAAATTAATCACATGTTTTCAAAGAGCTCTAAGCTTACCCTTGCCAACCTTAAAGTTGGTTGGCCGTTCTAAGAGTTTTACTCTAGATTGAAGCCCATGAGCAATAAAATAAAGAATATGAGTAGTTCTATTTGTGTTTGTTTTGTTAAAATATTGGTATTCTTGTTTTAATCTACTTTCTTGAGCTTGATGATGAAGTTCAAAACCAAAGTTTTCTTTGAAGACTTGGTGTTAAGAACTCTAAAGCTCATCCTCCATTATTAAGATACATGTTGGGTTGAGGCTATTGATGTTCCTTTAAAGTCTTGTAGGAGCTCTAGTTAAGATAAAACAAGTTGCATTCATGTTTAAGTTTATGTCTTGCATCTCATGTTTATTTTGATGCCATCACTAATCTCATAAGAATAAATGAATGAACTTGCATTATCATATTTAAATTCCCAAGCTTACATTTCATGTTTATATTTCAAGTCATCACTTAATCCTTAAAGATAATAATGAGATTGCATCTCATATTTATTTTATGCTCTTACTTTACTTTGTAATAAAGAGTAAAATGAAGTGCATAGCATGTTTAAGATTATGTTATCACCTAAATACTCTAGAGCTCAAAGACTTGCCCTAAGTATCTTCAAAGGGGAACTTTAATAAAAAAGAAACGGATGTGTTTTAGTATGATACAATGATGGTTTGATTTTGTAAAATATAAGGATGATTTCAGGAAAATGTTGGAAATCTGTTTTATGAGGTCTCAAGGTGTTTAAATAGTTTGGAATGTGTCAAAAATCATGTTTTCTCAAATTCCAGGGTTTGGTAATCAATTACCAGCTTATGTAATCGATTACCAGAGGGTTTTTGAAGGAATTTTGGTTCTGGTAATCGATTACCATACAATGTGTAATCAATTACCAAGGCTATTCTTCATGCCCAGAATCGGTCCTTAAAACTGGATCGATTACCTGTTAGTGTAATCGATTACTAAATGTTCATTTTTAGGAAAGAGTTAACCCTAAGTAATCGATTACCATCATAAGTAATCGATTACCCATTGTTTTTGAACCAGAATAAAATTTAGTCCTGGTAATCGATTACCAGGTACATGTAATCGATTACCAAACGCCCTTTTTGCTCATGAAATTATTCCAAGAAAAAGACTAGTAACTCGTGTGTACTTATAACATGATTTGATGCGATTGTGCATGATGCATACTTTTGATTTTCTATCTTGTCGGCACTTTGAATTCTGTTTCGAGGAGTTAAAATGCGTAATATTATGCTTGAGCGAAGTGAGGAACGTTTTTGAAGAATTGGAAAGACTAAGCAAATAGGGAGGATTTAGAACTAGAATCTTAAAGCACTTAGACACAAGAATAATAACTTCTATTCCAGCATAATTGAGCTTAAGGAAGATGGTTCATAATTGGTGATTATGCCTAGGAGTTGAATATAGAATCTTAAGGAAGACAGAACTTAGAAAAGAGTTTAAGGCATAGATTCTAGAACCCCCATAGTTGAATAAATGATCATGGTGAGTAATCCATATAATGCTGTTGGATGAGTTGGTGAGCATAATGTTAGAAAGAATCATAAGGGATGATCCCCTAGATATGATAAAGACTTGCAATGGGTGATAAGATCACTAGAATAGGAATTTAAGACCCTAAGGGCCAAAGCATAAAATACCATGAGATAGGAGGTGTGAGGTGAGCATGAGGACGATTAAGCATGTTATTATTAATGTGATTATGACGATATTTCAAGCATGAAACCTTATGTGTATAATTGACATGTTGATATGATGAAGTGTTGTGCCATGTATTTGAGATGCATGAGGATTCGAAATATGAATGAGATTGAGAATATGTTCATGTGAACTAGAAAGTTATTGATTTGAGAAAGTTCCATAAGAATGATGCATGTGATTGAGATTATGTGGCATGACTCAAATTTGAGGAAATTCAAAGAGTAGGTTATCCTGCCGAATTTCCTTCAAATTTGAGGGACTTAAGAAAGTTTTGAGAAATATGATGTTTAAGGTGACACACCGAGACGTACTTCTCCTGCTAGGATGAGGAGAAGGTAAAACCGTGGGGCATAGACATTGCCTTCCAAAGAGGACAAAGCTCGCTTCTTAACTAGTCGATGTTTCAAAGAAGGAAAAAGTCCCATGATGGGTGATCCTTAGGCTCCTACCCGTACTCTGGAGTCGGGATTATGATAATTATGATTATGTTTATGATTCGCTTATCAAGAGGATAAGTAAGAACTAGTGATGACTAGTTAAGGTATGAGCTCATAGCCTAGTTTAAGGGGTGCGGTTACTATTATGCTTAGTGTCACAAGTATGAGAAAAGGAAAGATGTTCAAGAAAAGTTACATGCCACTTATATGTTGTTTGATTATTGTTTGGGTTGCCTAAAAGTATTGTCATGCATCCATGTACTATTATGCCATACATGCATTAAGATCCATTATAAAAGACACGGACCTTGGTTAAATATCTTTTATGAAATTCTCATAATAAACCTTTGCATGTTCAAACCTTTTCATAATAAACCCAAGGTTCCTGGGACGTAACGATGACACTAGGATAGAGGTTTCCCTTTGAGATTCTTTAGCAAGATTCTCACCCCTCTCTCTCTCTTTTCTTCGTTACGTCTTCAGACATCGATGGCGTCGTCATTTGTGATCTTCATTGACCCGCCCACTTGGGAGGTGCACTATGACCCCGAGCATCAGTCCTACCACTTCAAGGGTCATTGTGAGGTGCGCGTTTTGTGTACATGGGACGCCCATTTGCTTTTCCCGTCTCCAGCTATCATTTCGATCCGACTTCACCTTTTGGCGACGACCTGATCTTTGAGGACGTGACCCAGAGACGGGCGAGACCCGTGTGCCCGTCCTTCCTCATCCGCACGCGATACCGGAGTGTGTCCCGTTCTCGATCGGAGGCTGATCCTGGAGGGCTCTTCCCTTCGTTCCCCATGGATTCGGGGGAGGTAGCGAGGACATTGCAGTCGAGGCATGCGAGGCGTGTTCGACAGCCTCGAGGCGACCACGTCATGGAGGCCATGTCGTTCCCTCGATTCCCATGCCTAGATCTCTGCTTCGTTGGGCTACATCGGAGGAGCTCCATCAGTTCACGGGCTACATCTCCCCGTCGTTCATCATAGGTGTGGAGGGTGAGGGTAGTGATAGTTGGGCATTTTATCTTTTGGGGTCTTACCATGTATTTGCTTTTATTTTCCTTTCGTTTATGTATTTCCAGTTTCTATGTCCTAAGCTCTCCCACGTATATGGGTAAGACTTTATGCATTTCCTTTGTAATTCTGGAGTTATGTACTAAACTATGTTAATTAATGTTATGATGGATGTTTTCATGATTGAGATGTTCCTTATGCTTTGTCTTCGTATGATCTATTCATTCCTCCACTTTACATTTTCTGTAACACCCTAATATTTAACCCAATACGCCTAGGACGTATCAAGACTAATTATTAGTTATTACTTCTCTTTAAATTCATTTACAAAATACTTAGCGGAAAATACAGGTAAAAAATTTTTTTTTTTGAAATGATTCATATAAAACAAAGTGCGAGCCTTTGCACGTGACATAATACAACGTGAAGCGGAAGAATAAATAAAACATACAGAACATAAACATAAAAGAACACATCCATCATAAACATCATTCTTCATCACATTAGATAACATAGTTTAGTACATCACTACAGAATATAACAGAAACATAAAGTCTTACCCATACTAGTGGGCAGAGCTTGCAGTACAATAACATAAGATAAGAAACATGAAGACAAATACATGAAACATCCCAAAAGATAAACACCCAACTATCACTACCCTCCCACTCCAAGCCTACTAGTGATGCCGATCCTCGGTTGGGGAGATGTAGCCCGTGACTGACGAAGCTCCTCGGATGTAACCCAACGAAGCGAAGATCTAGGCATGGGAATCGAGGGAATAGCATGGCCTCCGCGTCGTGGTCGTTCTCGCGGCTCGAACGCGCCTCGCATGCCTCGGCTGGGTCCGTGTCCTCGCTACCTCCTCCGAGATCCATAGGAAACGAAGGGAAGAGCCCTCGAAGGATCGGTCTCTGGTCGAGAACGGGGAACATACTTGGGATATCCGGGTGCCTCAAATAGGGAGAATGGGCACGACGGGTCTCATCTCGGGGTCGTGTCCTCTCAAAGATCATGTTCGCCAAAAGGTGAAGTCGGATTGAAGCGAGCTGGAGACGGGAAAGCAAAAGGATGTCCCACGTATGCAAAAACGCGCACCTCGCAATGACCCTTGAAGTGGTAAGATTGATGCTCGGAGTCATAGTGCACCTCCCATGTAGGCGGGTCAATGAAAATCACGAACGACGCCATCGATATCTGAAGACGTAATGGAAAAAATAGAGAGAGGGGTGAGAATTCTTGCTAAAGAATCTCATAGGGAAATCCTCTATCCTAGTGTCATCGTTTACGTCCCAGGAACCTTGGGTTTATTATGAAAAGGTTAAGCATGCATAGGTTCATTATGAGGTTTTCGCAAAGATATTTATCCAAGGTCCATGTCTTTTATAATGATTCTTAATGCATGTATGCAACATAATAGTTCATGGATGCATGAGGTACTTTAGGTAAATCAAACAAATAACAAACAACATATAAGTGGCATGTAACTTTCTCTTGAACATCTTTCCTTTCTCATACTTGTGACACCAATCATAATAGTAACCGCACCCTTAACTAGGCTATGAGCTCATACCTTAACTAGTCGTCACTAGTTCTTACTTATCCTCTTGATAAGCGAATCATAAACATAATCATAATCATCATAATCCCGACTCCCAGAGTGGGTAGGGGCCTAAGGATCACCCATCATGGGACTTTTTCCTTCTTCGAAACGCATCGACTAGTTAAGACCAGCGACTTTGTCCGCTGGGGCTGAATGTCTATGCCCTCACTTTTACCTTCCTCAGAGCAGGAGTACGTCTCTGTGTCACCTTAAACATCATATATTTTCATTCTTCGAAACGCATCGACTGGTTAAGACCAGACTTTGTCGCTGGAAGGCTAAAGCCTATGCCCTCACGGTTTTACCTTATTCAGAAGGGGAGAGTACGTCTTGGCATATCATCATTAAACATCATTTTTCTCAAAAACTTTCTTATGTCCCTCAAATTTGACGGAAATTCGGCGGCATAACACTACTCTCCGAATTTCCTCAAATTTGAGTTATGCCACATAATCTCAGTCACATGCATCATTTTCATGGAACTTTCTCAATTCAATAACTTTCTAGTTCACATGAGCATATTTCTCAATTTCATTCATATTTCGAAACCTTATGCATCTTAAATTAACATAATACTTCATCATATCAACATGCCAATCATACGCATAAAGTTTCATGCTCAAGGAACTAACATAATCACATCATCATAGGTGTGCACAAGGTTCATCATCATAATTATACTCTCTCGTCCACCTATCTCATAGTATCTTATGCTTTGCCCCTTACGGGCCTTAAACTTGTATTTGCATCTTCATTACCCTCAAGGGGCTAACACTTAAACTTTTCTCTAAGATTTGAACTCACTAAAATTCCATACACACTGCACATGAAAGGGCAGAATATCATTTGCTTAAGGGGCTCTAGAATCTCCATTCGTGGCCCTTTAAGATCCATCTTCGCCTAAGGCTCCATAATCAATTCCTAGACCAATTATGAGGGATTCCTAGGCATGTTCTCTAAGTTATAACCATTTTAATCTCTTCTATCACCTTAACTTAGAATCAACACCTAATCATTTATGAAGGGATCTTGTACATGTCTTACTAATTATGAATCATTTATCCTTGAATTAATCATGCTAGAACAGATTTGCATTTCTTTGTATTAAGGTGTTCTAGAATTCTCATCTCTAATCCCTTTCAAGTTACTTATTCTTTTCTAACATTTCTAAATCGATCCTTGCTTCACTTAACATAATTTTACACATTTAACACCTTAGAACAGCATTTATAGGAGCCAAACATAGAACCAAATCATGAACCCATAAAATCACATAATCTCTTGGGTTAAAATGCATATAAGTTACTAGTTTTCTCTTGGACATTTTTAGGAAACAAAAGGTGTTCTGGTAATCGATTACATGTTCCTAGTAATCGATTACCAGGAGCTCAATTCATCCTAGGTTTCAAAAACAACGGTAATCGATTACATACAATGGTAATCGATTACTTAGGTTAATCTATTTCGAAAATAAAGAACATAGGGTAATCGATTACACTATCAGTAATCGATTACAGTTTCCAAAGGTTCTGGGCATGAAGAAGCCATGGTAATCGATTATCCTCCTCATAATCGATTACCAGAACCAAAAGTCCTCAAAACCTTCTGGTAATCGATTACATGGATGGTAATCGATTACCAGAACCTCGGAATTTGAGAAAACATGTTTTTGACACATTCCAAACTATTTAAACATCTTGAGACCTCATAAAATGGTTTTCCAACATTTTCTTAGAATCATTCTCACATTTTACAAAATCAAACCATTATTGAATCATACTAAAACTCATCCATTTCTTTTTGACTAGAGTTCCCTTTTTAGGATACTTAGGGCAAGTCTTTGAGCTCTAGAGTATTTAGGTGATGACATAATCTTAAACATGCTATGCACTTTATTTTACTCTTCATTAGAAAGTAAAGTGAGAGCATAAAATAAATATGAGATGCAACTTCATTATTATCTTTAAGGATTAAGTGATGACTTGAAATATAAACATGAAATGCAAGCTTGGGAATTTAAATATGGTAATGCAAGTTCATTCATTTACTCTTGTGAAATTAGTGATAGCATCAAAATAAACATGAGATGCAAGACATAAATTTAAACATGAATGCAACTTGTTTTTATCTTAACTAGAGCTCTTACAAGACTTTTAGAGGAACATAAACCTCAACCCATTATGTATCATAAGGCAAGCTTTAGAGTTCTTAGCACCTAGACTTCAAAAGAAATCTTAAGGTTTGAACTTCATCATCAAGCTTAAGGAAATGGACTCAAAGTTCAACACTTTGTCTAAACAAAACTACAAGGACTAAGTCATATTCTTTATTTTATTGCTCATGGGCTTCAATCTAGAGTAAAACTCTTAGAAGCCGACCAACTTTAAGGTTGGCAAGGGTAAGCTTAGAGCTCTTTGAAATCATAAGATTAACTTTCTTAACAAAACTTTTGTGATCTACTTGACATATTTTACAAACTTTTTCAAATCCAAGGAAGAAAAACTGAAATCCTTAAGGGAAAAGGAAGAAGAAAACCGAAACTTAAGCCAAGAAAAGAAAAGAAATCCAAGCATGTATGGTCCAAGACCAAGTTGTTTCAAGCTTTAGAGGTTTCTCACATGACAACAACAAGTCATTATCTTGAAACCTCATCATCAAGCTCATATTCTTCTTCATAAAAAGGCCTCTTGGCCGAAAAAAAAGAAGAAGAGGAAAAGAGTTTGAAACCAAGAGAAAACCTAGAACTTTCTTGAAGAACACAAACAAAATCATCAAACTTAACCCCTACCTTAAGAAGTCTTGAAGAGAGGAAGGAAAGCTTGAGTTCTTGATGAAAGGAGAAGGAAAATCCTCTTGAAACTTGAAGGAAGAAATCAGCCAAGTGAGGAAGTTTGAGAGAAAATGAGAGGATTTGCAAGAAGTGTGAACTTACCAAGTGAACCAAAGTGTGACAAGGTTCATCAAGGCTTGGTATTTATAGAGGATGGAGAGCTCATGGATGGCCTTTGGGGGGGGGGAAGTGGCCAAAATGAGGAGGGAGGAGAGAAGAAATATCTCTTTGATTGGTATGGTGGAGAGCATAGGCAAAGCATGGTGAGGTATGGGTTTGGGTATGGCCTAAGGCATGGGCTTGGAATGCAACAGATCAACATGTGGCACCATTTTGTAGGCAGATTTCGGCAACACATCAGCCAAGGGGGAAGGGATTTTGTTCATGTAATTGTGGTTTAAGGATGTGTTTAAGTGTTTCTTTGATTAGGTTTTGATTAGGAGTTTGTAAGCAAGTGTTTAGGTGAGAAAATGGTTAATTAAGGTGGTTCAAGACTTGATTAGGAGGGTAATCTTACTAGATTAGTAATTTAAAATAATTCTTTTGGTCAAATGAGGTATGGCACAATTCCTTAATTTAAGGAATTGGAGAGAAAACACTATTCAAGATTCCATGACTAGGAATCTTGAATTAAAGAATGCAATTAGAGTTTATCTAAGCAATCTTAGGTTCTAATTAACCTTAATAAATCATTTTGACTCTAGATTAATTATCGAAAT
Source organism: Dalbergia oliveri (assembly GCA_030441495.1). Classification (NCBI taxonomy): domain Eukaryota; kingdom Viridiplantae; phylum Streptophyta; class Magnoliopsida; order Fabales; family Fabaceae; genus Dalbergia; species Dalbergia oliveri. Next base: position 372,854 of record JAMLFY010000026.1, read on the forward strand.
AAATTAATCTTCGATTAGAGCCTAATATTGCTTAGGTTTGCTTAATTGCGTCATTAGGCTTACTGGACACTGTTCTAGGGGCAAAATGGTAATTATGTGCTAAACTGCCTGGACCTTCAGGCCCAACTAAACATCAAACATTGCTCATAAACATCATTCTAAACCTGGAAAAGTTTCGGGCTCAAACGGCACCTTTTACCCGTGTAGAACACAGGAGGGTATTTTGGTCATTTTGAGCCGAAAGTTTAGAAAACGATTTTCACCTCGAACATCATTCATAACAACATAATCCCCTTTAAACATCGAGTTGACCCATTCGAGGTTGCCGGGCAACTGCCCTCGAATTTCGGGTAAAATGACCTAAGGGCATTTTGGTCATTTGTACTGACGGAAATCTGAGCGTTACATTACTCCCCTCCTTAAAAGAATTTCGTCCTCGAAATTCTTACCTTAGAAAGCTCGGATACTTCGTCCGCAGTGATTCCAACTCCCATGTGTACTTCTTCGTTTGTCTCGTCCCCACGCGACTTTCACCAAAGGAACAGACTATTCCTCAACCTGACACCACGGTCCACGATCCCGTTGGTGGAGAATTGAAAGTTAGGCCTCCCTTACCTACATGCTGGCTCTAACACATGGCTAGGGTCGGATTGATATTTTCTGAAGTTGGAGACGTGAAAGACGTTATGAAGATTTGCAGATTTGGGGGTAGCTTGTAGGCAACTTCCCGACTCTCTGAAGGATTTCAAAGGTTCAGAAATCGGGACTCAATTTCTTGACTTTCATGGCTCTACCTATTCCTGGAGTGGGGGTTATCCTCAAGAAAACATGCTCACCTTCTTGGAACTCTAACGCTTTCGCGCTTGTCCGCATAGCTCTTTTGTCGGCTTTAGCAGTCAAGATTCTATCCTTGATCATTCTTATTTGCCTCTGGTTTCCCTTACTACATCTGTCCCAAAATGCTTTGTTCTCCGAGATCATGCCAATACAAAGGTGCTGACACTTCCTTCCATACAATGCCTCGTACGGTGCCATACCGATACTCGCATGATAACCGTTGTTATATGCGACTTGACAAGCAAGGTACTTATGCCAACTCCCTTTCTATCCAAAACACATGCCCTTAGCATATCCTCCAATGTTTGGATAGTTTTCTGATTGTCCATCTGAGGTGGAACGTGCTTAAACACAGCTTTGAACCAAACGCCTTTTGAAAGGCTCCCAAAACGCGACGTAAATCGCGGATCTCGATCCGAGATTATCGTCGATGGAACTCCGTGTAACCTCACTATCTCTTGGATGTAACTGGGCCAACTTTATAGGGAAAATGTTAACTTGATGGGTAGGAAATGGGCCGACTTGGTTAACCTGTCCACTATTACCCAAATAGCGTCAGCGGCTTGGGTTCGGGGTAGGCTGGTTACAAAATCCATAGATATACTATCCCACTTCCATTCAGGGATAGACAAAGGTTACAACATTCCTGAAGGTTTTTGGTGTTCAATCTTCACTTTTTGATAGACTAAGCACTTACTAACCCAGGCTACTATGTCCTTTTTCAATCGGGCCACCAGAACATCTTCTTTAAATCTTAATACATCTTGGTGGCACCAGGATGGATGGTGAAGTGGCTTTTATGGGCCTCTTCCAAGATACTCTCTCGGAGGTCACCATTTTGCGATACACAAATTCGCCCTTCGAACCTCCACAAACCATCTCTCCCTTGCTCAAAACCCTTAAGCTTTCCAGCTTACCGCTCTAAGTTCCCCAAACTCCTCATTTCTACTTGTGCCATCATCACCCTCTGTTTAAACCCACTTGTTCCGTAAGATGACACATCTTCACACTCTTTTCTGATATTGATATCCCCAAATTCATGACCCTAAACTTCTCTATCAGCTCAACTTCCTTGACCATAATGTGGGATAAGTGTAGTGATTTTCGAGTTAAGGCATCGCGACCACATTGGCCTTGCCCGGGTAACTTAAGCCGAAATCATAGTCCTTTAGAACTCCATCCACCTTCTTTGCCTCATGTTTAGCCCCTTTTGATCAAAGAGATGCTAAGACTCTTATGATTGAGAAAACTTCAAACCTTACTCCATACAAGTGATGCCTCCAAATAGCATGTTTATGATTCTAAGATATCACATAAATCTCTTAAGCTCAGACTTGCTCCTTTTATCTTAAATGAAAATTCTAATCATGAATATTCTTTCAATATATAAATCGGCCTCATGATTAAGGTAGGCCTAAAGTGATTTTAAATAGCTCCTGATTTAGTTCTATAATTCCTTTCAAGATTAACAAAAAGCATTAGTTTCTAAAAGAGTTTTGAGGTTTTGCAAAGGATTTTACGGGAAACCAGTATTACGTACACATAAAATGTGATTTGATGCAATTATGTAAGGTTCATGATTCGATAGTGAATTGAGTTTACTCCTCCTGTATGATGATGATTTAATATGTTTGAAGTTGTGATCATTATGTTTAATGATAAGGAACAATTCTATGCATATTAGAAGAAAACTAGCTACATAAATAAGCTAAAGCTAGGTTAATACTAGTCTTTGATCTTTAAGTTGATCCACTACCAAATATGTTTTAGTATGTTATAATTCTGCCTAAGATTGGTTAGTCATGAAAAATGGTAACAATTAGTCCAGGATTGACCCAAACACTAAAAATGAATCTAGCAACTAGAAGGTAAAAGCAAGATTTCTAGAACTTTTAGAGAATGAAATTTATGCATTTTGTCCAGAACCTTTAGTGGCCTTAAGAACCAGATTTTATTATGTTAGATAAGGGGCAATGATTCATAATTGGTTTAGTAATTAATTTTAGCATCATAGGGAAAGGGTAACGAAAGGGTTAAAAATGTAACTTCTAGCACACACAGTAAACCTTAAGAGCAACTTCCTGTCTATGCTACCCATATAGTCTAATAATGTTCTTAAGGCTTATAGTTGATGGTAATAAATCCCTTAGATGCATAAGAAATTAGTTTGATAATTAAGGTTACCCAATTTTAGAGTTCGGTTATTTAGGGAGCTCCTGAGAATTTTAGATGACATTTTTTGATGCTTTGAATGTAGATTTATATGATGATGTAATGCCTCCTGAGAATTTGATATTATTGAATGATTTCATGGCTTGCATGTTATAGTTGCTGTTGCAAACAATGAGAATGTTCATGCATCCTGATGATTATGATATAACATGCAAAGACTTAATGGTGACTTAAACTTATGAGGAAATGATCCTTTGGACCCATCAACTATAGTGGTGAAAAGGTGATTCTTGCCCCAGCCAATTCTCTCAAAAGGGTAAGTGGATTTTAACTTATCAAAAGGGATAAGTATATGCTAGTGACGACTAGTAAGGTATGAGCTCATAACCTAGATTACTCCCAAAAGGGTGGAGTATAGGGTGGCCCAGGAAAATAATGATGATGATGACAAAATTTTAAGTCACCTAAGACACTAAAGAAATGAAATATGTTCACCATGTCTTGTGCATGCTATTATGGTATGATGTTCTTCTGCATAACATTTATGAGATGATGATGAGAAATATGATGTTCCTCTATGCATGTTATTATGATATGATGATGAGGAATATGATGTGTTGATGAAAGGAAAAGTTCATTATAAACATGACATGCTAAGTTTATGATGCATTATAAGACGCATGATTAAAATCAATGAACCTCGGTAAAGTATATTTTGAACTTAATAAATGAATCTTAGCATGTTCACTATTTATAATAACCCAGAGGTTCCTGGGGACGATGATGATGACATAATGCATCATGAGGTGAGTACCTCCTGAGATTCTTTATAAGTTTCTCACTCCCTCTATTTTTTAGTATCATCTTCAAAACGAAGGAAATGTTCATGAATCACGTCGAGGCTTTTACCTGGTAGCTGAACTTGATCCTACTAACTTCGCTCGTATATTTAGATATCTATTTCCCTCCTTGGAGTGTTATTATAGATGGTGTTTATGGATATTTTTCCATCCATATACTATTTATGTTATGTTTGATTGACTACACCTAGCCTAACTTCTTGGCAAATAAAATATCTATGTATTATGTAATTGTGGATGTCATATGATGGAGACAATATGATGTGTTTTTCATAATGTCCGATTGGTTTTCCGCTTTATCTCGATTATCGTTCAGCTACGAGGCTCACGTTTTCAATCATGTTTTAAAAAAAAATGGCTCGTAATTTCATTAAGTATTTTCAAAGTATGGTTAAATAGAAACAAAGAGTAAAGTCTAGTAATTAATCAGATACGACCTAGGCGTATTGGGTTAATTATTAGGTGTTACAACTTGCTTACCTATTTTGGATGGGTTTAGAAGTATATACCTTGCAGTTTCTTTGGAGATTTAAATTCTAATATAACGTTCAATTTTATCATTTTGTTTTCGCTATATCTTAGAGATGGCTCCTTTAAGAGACTGGAACTATCAGGGCAGCAAGTGGGAAAAAGGCTAACGTGTAAGTGTACTACAATTAGAGGATTTGTCAATGTTTCATACAATTGTTTCTCCTCGTAGAGACTCCAAGTGTAACCAGGAATTTTCAATTCAGTACAAAATGACCAAAATGCCCTGAGGTCATTTTACAAAATTAAAGAAGCGAACAAGCAATCCTAAATGGGTTAACTCAATGTTCGAAGGGGATTATGTTTGTAAGGTTGGAGTCGGAGGTGAAAATCTCGTTTTCCGAACTTCAGACTAAATAAAAATACCCTCCTGTGTTCTACGCGGGTAAAAGGTGCCGTTTGAGCCGAACTTTCCAGGAAGTTTGGAATGATGTTTATAAGTGGGTTTTGATGTTTGGTTGCGCGAGGTCCGGGCAGTTTAGTGCGAAATTACCATTTTACCCCTAGAACGTGTACAGTGCGCCTAATGACATAATTAGTTGAACCTAAGCAATATTAGGCTCTAATCGAAGATTAATTTATTTTGAGAATTAATCTAGAGTCAAAATGATTTATTAAGGTTGGTTAGAAACTAAAATTGCTTAGTCAAGTTCTAATTACATTCTTTAATTCAAGATGTCTAATCAAAAAGTAATGAATAGTATTTTTCTCTCCAATTTCCCTAAATCAAGGAAATTTGTCTACCACCTTTTGACCAAAAGAATTATTTTAAAATTGTTAATCTAGTTAGAATTTCCCCCAAAAGCCACAAATTTTGAGTTCAAATTTCATCCAAAAAGGCTATGCAAAAGCTAGGATTTGACTACACCTAAGCTAGCACTTTAACCAACTTCCAAGACAAGCTTTGGAAGATATTTCCTTCCCTCCAAGGCCATGAATTTCGGCCAGCCCTCCCCTAAATTAGCCACAACATTTCATTCTTTATAAATTACACACATTGGAAAGCTTGGCCATTTTTTTTAGATTATTTGCTAAGTTGTGCATTCTTGCAATTTCTCTTGTTTTCTTTCATTTTCCCTCCTTCTAAGTTCTTTTTCCTCCTCCCTCAAAGAAAGCTTTCTACCACCACAAACCACCATAAACCACCTTGAACCACCACCCCTCACCTCAAACCACCTCTCAAACACTCAAACTTTCCATTTCTAAGCTTGTTCCTCAAGGAAAAATCCTTTCCTTGGTTTTTCCTCTTGGCCGAACCTATATCCCCAACAAAGAGAAGATTTTGTCTTCTCATTTCCTTCAAAGAATCAAGCTTTCTTTCATTTCTTTCAAGGTCTCATTTTGTAGGGGTTTTCTTTCAAGTTTTCTTTACTTCTTTGAGAAAAGTTTCTAGTTTTCTCTTGGTTTCAAACTCTTTTTCTTCCCTTTGTATTTTCAGCCATGAGGCCATTTTACAAACCAATCTTTAGCTTGATGATGAGGTCTCATGGAGATAGTTTGGTGTTTGCCATGAGAGAAACCTCTAAAGCTTGGATCTTGGTCTAGGACCATATACAAACTTGATTTTTCCTTTCTTTGCAAGATTCAAAGTTTTGGTTTTTCATTTCCTTTCCTTTATGATTTGGTTCCTCCTTGGTTTTTCCTAGTTCAAAGTTTTGGCCTTCATTCCTCTAAGGTTTCGATTTTTTTCCTTTTGCCTTGTTCAAGCTTTGGTTTTTATTTCTTTTTCTTCAATGGTTTCGGTTTTTCCTTTCCTCTCTTGAACAAAGTTTGCTAAAAATGTTAAGGTAGCCCTTTTATGTTTGTTTGAAAGGTTGTCTCTTGAAAATCGTTTCCTTGAGCTTGATGATGGTGTTCGAAGAACATAAGACTTCCTTGGTGTCTTGATGCTAAGAACTCTAAAGCTCACTTTATGATACATAATGGGTTGAGGTTTTTATGTTCCTTTAAAGTCTTGTAAGAGCTCTAGTTAAGATTAAAAAGGAGTTGCATTCATGTTTACTTTTATGCTTTGCATAGCATGTTTATTTTCAAGCTATCACTAAGCAACTTAAAGATTAAAACAAGAATGTGCATCATCACTTAATAAATCTCAAAGCCTACCTATTTCAACCTTAAAGTTGATTGTTGATTTGGGGTAAACACCCAAGAGGCCTAGAGCACTAAAATAAAGAATTGAACCTTGCATTTCATGTTTACTTTCTTGTCTATCATGTTTATATTTTACGCCATCACTTAAACTCTAAAGATAATAAATGAATGCACCTCATATTTATTTTATGCTCTCACTTATTTTAAAAGAAGAGAAATGAGTTGCATAGCATGTTTAAATTTATGTCACCACCTAAATAGTCTAGAGCTCAAAGACTTGCCCAAGTATCCAATGTAAAGTTTTAGAAAATGTTGGTTTTTCAATGAAGCCATTTCGGCCTTGTGGTGATGATGATGGGCTTGGTGTGAGTTCATCTAATCACAAGTGCCCATAGCCATGTTTTGGAATTTTTCTAAGCTTAGGAGTACCAAGGAACATTATGAATGAGATTACACGTTTTAAATCTATTTTATGAGCAAATTAATTTAGCTACTGCCCTCATGTATATTTACATGATTTTAATGAGATAAATTGGTTTCTAAAGGAGTTTTGAGGTTCTAAAATTATTCCAGGAGAAAACTAGCAACTTGTATGCTTTTTAATTCATGAAATTGTGTGACTTATGGGCTTTACTTTTGGTTCTGCCCTCTCATGTTTGGCCACTGTATTAAATCTGTTTTATGGTGTTAAAATGTGTAAAATTATGTTTGAGTGAAGCAACGAACGTTTAGGAGTTGGATAAGTATAAGTAACAATAAAGGACTTAGAATGAGAATTTTAGAACCATTTAAATGCACAATTTATGCATTCTGTTCCAGCAAGTTTAAAATTAAGGAAAATGGTTTATAATTAGTGGATATGTGTAAGAACCTCTCATAATTGGTTTAGGAATTAATTATAAAGCCGTAGGCGAAGAGCGGATCTAGAAAGGGTCAAAAATGGAGATTTTAGCCCGATAAGCATGTGATATTTTCTGCCCTTAAGTATAAGGTGCTGTTTGGATTTTTAGTAAACATAAAACTTAGTAAGAATTATAGGTAATGAACCCTAGTTGAGATAAAAATGTAATACGGACATTAGAATATTTGGAACTCAAGGTTAAGACCCGCAAGGGGCAAAGCATAAGATATCTTAAGTTAAGGAAATGTGATGTAAGGAATGAGAGTGATGAGTATTGGTTGATGTATGTGAATGTTTTAAATATCATGAGTATGAAAATGTATGGATGTGTGACATGTTGCTATGATGATGTGATACGCTATGTTTAAATGAATGAAAATATGAGACATGAATAAAGGATATGTTATATGATGTATTATGATTGTACACTTATGTTGCATCCATACAAGATATGTTAATGTAAAAGTTATATGCCGGACGCATTTCTCCTGCTGGTGAGGAGAAAGTAAACCCGTGGGGGGTATGGACGTCGAGCCATACCAAAGCGACAAAGTCATTGGTCTTACCGTTGATGCGTTTCCAAGAAAGAAAAGAGATATGTTAATGTAAAAGTTATATGCCAGACGTATTTCTGCGGTGAGGAGAAAGTGAAACAGGAGAGAGGTATGGACCAGAACCATCCGAAGCGGACAAAGTAAGTGGTTTAAGGTGATGCGTTTCCAAGAAGAGATATGATTCCCTCTATTTTCCCGTATAAATCTAGCGACGGCTAGTTAGGATGAGCTAGTCCTAGGCGATAGGTGATGAGGAGTTTTGGTGACCATGATAAAATAAGGGAAGCATGTTGGGTGGATTTTGGTGACCATGATGAGGGTGGAATAATGGAAAAAGTTATGAAAGGAACTCACAAGTTCAATTATGATAAAGTAAAAGATGCACATGCATATGTTTCGTTGAAGTTTCATTGATGCTTTGATTAAGTAATATGTGTTATCTATGTGTATTGTCATGCTCAAGTATTGCCATGCATACATAAGAATATATGTTGCATTCATGTCATTAAGACTCATGTTAAAAGACACCCACTTCGGATAAAAGAACTTGAGAAATGTAAAATTGAATCTTATGCATGCACACCCTTTGATAATAAGCGAAGTGGCTGGGCGACGCGATGACACTTGTGTTAGAGTTGGAAGCCCTCCTGAGAATCTTATATAGATTTCTCATCCCTTTTCCTTTCTTCAGATGTCGTCTCCAAGGCGAGTGATGCGGATGTTCGTGATCCTTTGTGAGGCGCAAGTTTAGGAACCATGCTACAGGATTAGAGGTTCAGCGGAAGCGCGAAGATTAGTCTACAAAAGTTATAGTAATGTCTAGCGTTGGGTTCGTGTACGTTCATCTTTTGTTTTTAGTATCTTGAAGATGTCCTCATGTTCGAAGGATCGATCGTTATGATGTGACTATGATATGTTAATATAAATTATGTTGTGACTATTCCATGACTTGTTTCTCTATGCTATGATAATGTGTATATGTTGGCTATATCATGTGTGTATTAATCGTTATGTATGCGCACGCGCGCTCGCATTTTAAATCTTAAATTCAAAAAGAAAAATTTAGTCATATTTTCTTACCGTATTTTAAATAAAGATAAGTCAAGTTCTGAAACAAAAGGCGTAACGTCTAATAACTAGCCAAATGCGACTCGAGCGTGTGAGGTGAAAGTTAGGGTGTTACACAAGTTGTGGGAGTAAGTGGGAAAAAGGCTAAATGTGTAAGTGTACTACAATTAAAGGATTTGTCAATGTTTAATACAATTGTTGTTTATGGTAGTTTGTTGTCTTGTAGTTAATTTTTTGATTGTGTTTAATGTAAGGTGCAGCATACAGTTTAGTCTTGAATGCTCTCTGCAATGCTTGTTGATTTGTGGGATAAGAGTAAATGCCCCTAAAAAGGAGGTAGTTAAGGGCATAGGCTTTAGAGGCCTTTTTGAAGTGAAGATGAAGCTAAAAAATAGGATCTTCATCTTGGAAGTGATAAAGGCATTCGATCATGTGAAGCGGTGAGGCCCACAAGGATTGATGCATACCTTTAAATGGTTCTCTGGGTTTAGTGCTTTCCTTATTCTCGTAAGTTAACTAACTATGGTATAAATGTTTCATTTTTTTTCTTTTGCCAAATGTCGGAGTTGGTACGTTCTGATTAATGAAAAAAATTTCTATGTAAAGGTGAGGAACAGGCAAAATGCATCAAAGGAGGATATGTTAGTTGTGGAAGATTCCACAAGAAAACTAACATGGAGTTGGAGATGATCATTAAGGAAGGCACAGACAATGCAGGTTTAGAGAGCCTTCATCCTTATGTCTTCTCACATTCCTTGCAGACTATGAAAGGTTCAACAACTTTGAAGTTGCTAGCCCATGTGGTTGATGTTGATAGCCCCATAAAATACAACTGGGGTAAACTCATTGTTGACACCCTGGTTGATAGCACAAAAGAATACAAGCGGCAAAAGGGAGGTGAAGTCTATGGAAGGTGTATCTTCTTCCTTGATGGTATATCCCATTGATGCAAGTTTATATGTATAATTAGTGTTGGCTGCACAATTTAATTAATTAAATTTATGTTGCCTTTGAATAGGTTTAGTATCTCTACTCAGCATTTGGCTCACCTTCAAGAGACAATGACCCTCCACTCATCAAACACTAGACCAAGGAGGCTGCCCAGCTCACTTGATGACAGAGGAGGAATGAGGAGGTACATTGGTGCTAACCTTTGTGTATTTTAGCAATAGTTGGTAATTCACAAACTAAATGTAGACAAGTGTTGTGAACTCAATTTTGGCCCTTATTTCCAGGGTATCGTCAACCCTAATAAGTCCAGATGTTGAGAATAGTGTGAAGGAGTTTCTTGACACTTTGAGTATGAGGTATTTGGATTTGCTTGAAGAAGATAGTTTTGTATATTTTTATTCAAACAGTTGTCCTTATATACCAATGATTTGAATCTATATCAACACATTGAATTATCTGTATGCAAGACCTCAAGGAAATGCTCAATGGGGTCATTCAGATGGTGTTGAAGTAGCAAAGAGAAAGGAGGGAGGGGAAGGTGACTATTTGTCACAGAATCCTCCTTCTAAGGTAAAGAAGGTTTCTTTTGGCAAAGAAAGCGCATGTTGCACCAATTCAGTCACCCCTTTCACCAAAGAAAGCCCAATGGGAAGCTTTACCGATGATCAGGTACAAGGACTCTTAGTACTCCTTCGATCCATTTCGCTGATATATCTGAGGACGTTGGAGATACTTTAAATGAGGGCTCCATATGAAGGAGCACTTCTACCTTGAGGGTCCTTCCAGTAAGTGCACATTATGTTCTTGTTTTGTTTATGTTAATTTTATTTGGGGACCAAATCTTTTAAGGGGAAAATATAATACTCTAGTTTTAAATAAAAAGGTTAGAAAATTTTTTCAAACCAAAAAATGTGCAAGTTACCCTTCTCTATTGTTCCAGGTCCTAAATTTCACTAAGTTGGATCCTACATGCCCTTGGAGGGCTATATGATAGAACCACTTTCTTAGGACAAAAAATCCCGATAATTGTTCCCTGAGAAAATAAATTAAAGAGTTATTTTTAATGAATTTTATAAAACCTTTAAACATTTTGTTTTTGGCCTACAGTTTCTAAAATCGTAAGAATTTTCCAATTTGAACAAAAACCCAAAATTTGGATTCTGATTTATTGGGATTTTGATTTATCTAATATTTTATTTGAATCGAAATGGGGGGTATTTCCTTATTTACATTTATGTTTTAAAGTTAATGTAAATAAGCGAGTATTAAGTGACCCGGTCGGATACATACCAGTATTTGACCCCTGGAGATCGCCATAGTGGCCATATGAGCCTGGTAAGGCGATGTGACAACTAGGTAGGGGGCTCCCTAACGGTCATTTACCACCAGCTGGTCAATGGTTTTATAAAAATCCCTATTTGGGTTCCAAACATTCTAACACAACCCTCCACCCCAAACACAGGAAACTCACCCTCTCACCTCTCTTCAGCCTCCAAACTCCATTTTCTTCCACTTTCTCTCAAATCTAGCTTGAATCTTTCATTCTCCAAGCTTAAGGTATGTTTAGTTTATGGTTTTTACTTCCTATTCTCCTTATTTCTCATTTTCTTGGGGTGTCTTTCATGGTTTCTATGTTATAATGTTCCTTCACCTTGGATGAGGTGAAGTTGGACTATCTAGAGATTAATTTAGGGTTCTATTGGTTCCATCAGGATTTCATGCCATTTTCTCCCCAAAACCCGTTAGTGTTGTTTCTATAAATTCCAGCCCTCTAGGTGAGTGGGTTCGCATCCGTGATCTCTATGTTTTGCATTAGAGTTATTTTCATGAAAATATGATTTATCACTTGATTTTAGAGATTAGTATACAAGGATTTGAGGTTACGGTTGGTAGTATGTTTTAGAACTTCTAGTTTTAAAGCATGAAATGGTTTGATAAAACTCATGAACCATATTTGTTATACTTATTTTATGTAGAATTGATGATATATGTAACTGTTAAAGCCTTTTATGATTGTTTCAGATTCTAGAACTAGTTTATGTATATGATATAGTTTTATAACTAGATATGAAATTTAGAGGAAAAGATTGGAATATGGTTTTAAACCTTGTACTTTTAGAATGTGATGTTGAGCTTTCTAGTTTATGAAAAGCTTGATAGTTTGAATTATGTTTGGATGATTAATCAAAAGGTTTAAGAGCATAAATCTTCATGGGATTTTAGAACATTACATATCCATATTGGCTTTAGAAATCACAATGTCTGCAAAGGGTGATCCCTTAGACATGATTCCAT
>JAMLFY010000026.1:385610-408310 GCA_030441495.1 Dalbergia oliveri
TAGTAATTAGAATTTAATAAGCTTTAATTTGAGCCTAATATTGTTTAGGTTTCGTTAGACAAATCGAAAATCTCAAAATTGTAAACTGGAAAAGATGGCAAAACGGTCATTTTACTTAAAAATTGCCCGAGACTACCAAGCTTAACCAATGGTTAATCATGGCTTAAAAACACCTTTTAACACATTTTAGTGAGGTTCGGGCTCAGCGGCACGCAAGGGTTTAAACCGCAAGGGCGTTTTGGTCATTTGCTGCGAACTCAAAATTGAGATTCTTCTCCTCTATTAACACTCATAACACAAACAATCCCTTATTAACATCAAAATATCCCCTTGAGGATGGGTGGGGCCACGATCCTCATTTTAGTAAAATAACCTCAGGGCATTTTGGTCATTTTACACGTCCAGAAAATTGGGGTTTGCAATACTTGCACGAATTGCTCCTAACTTCTCTTCTAACGTTATATTCCTTTATTGAAAATTGTTTGGTCTCAAATTTTATATAATATTTACCTACGGTAATTTGGTAATTTCTAATGACAGTAAAGATTAATAGGAAATTCTGGGCGTTACATTATCCCTAATAGCTAAGCACTACATGACATACTACCGTAACATGCTTTTAAAGCATGGTTAGTCCAATCCTCATGCTTAGTGAGAATCGAACTCCTCTTATACCATAATGTAACATCCTAATATTTAACCCAATACGCCTAAGGACGTATCAAGATTAATTATTAGTTATTACTTCTCTTTAAATTCATTTACAAAATACTTAGCGAAAATAGGTAAATTTTTTTTTTTTTAAATGATTTGTATAAAAAAGTGCGAGCCTTTGCGCGTAACATACAACGTGAAGCGGAAGAATAAATAAAACATACAGAACATAAGCATTAAAGAACACATCCATCATAAACATCATTCCTCATCACATTAGATAATATAGTTTAGTACATCACAATAGAAATATAAAAGAAACATAAAGTCTTACCCATCTAGTGGGTAGAGCTTGCAGGAAAATAACATAAAATAAGAAACATGATAACAAATACATGAAACAACCCCAAAAGATAAACACCCAACTAAGACTCTCCCTTCCTCGAGCCATGGATGACGCTCCTCCCATTCCTCGTGGCACATATCCAATGAACGGGCAAGCTCCTCGGATGCGTGAAGGCGAAGGATGGGCGAGCATGGCCACGATGAGGGCGCATCTCTGGACATCGTGCTAACCTTCCTTGCGTCACCGTCTCCTCGCCACCCATCCCGATATCCATGGGTACGGAGGGCCGAAACCCTCGAGAAAGGATGAGAAGGAAGATCCTTGATGGGTCGGTCTCCGAACGTCTCCTGCGAGGCACGTACTCGGGTAGCCTTGCATTCCGAGATGCCGAACGGCGTGACGTTCTGCTCGTCACGGGGTCGCGTCCTCTCAAAAATCATATCGTCGCCAAAGGGGAGGTCGGGGTGAATCGATAGTGGAGACTGGAAAGGCAACGGGCGTCCACATATGCAAAATGCGTATAGCACAATGACCCTGAAGTGGTAAGACGTGGTGCGGGTCGAAGTGCAGCTCCACACGGGTGTCAACAAATCACGAACGACGCCATCGATATATGAAGACGTAACGGAAAGAAATAGAGAAAGGGGTGAGAATTCTGCTAAAGAATCTCAGGAGGGAAACCTCTATCCTAGTGTCATCGTTTACGTCCCAGGAACCTTGGGTTTATTATGAAAAGGTTAAGCATGCATAAGTTCATTATGAGGTTTTCACAAAGGTATTATCCAAGGTCCATGTCTTTTATAATGATTCTTAATGCATGTATGCAACATAATATTCATGGATGCATGATAGTACTTTAGGTAAATCAAACAAATATCAAACAACATATAAGTGGCATGTAACTTTTCTCTGAACATCTTTCCTTTTCTCATACTTGTGACACCAATAATATAGTAACCGCACCCTTAAACTAGGCTATGAGCTCATACCTTAACTAGTCGTCACTAGTTCTTACTTATCCTCTTGATAAGCGAATCATAAACATAATCATAATCATCATAATCCCGACTTCCAGAGTACGGGTAGGGGCCTAAGGATCACCCATCATGGGACTTTTTCCTTCTTCGAAACGTATCGACTTGGTTAAGACCAGCGACTTTGTCCGCTTTGGCAGGCTAATGTCTATGCCCTCACGATTTTACCTTCTCCTCAGAGAGGAGAAGTACGTCTCGGTGTGTCACCTTAAACATCATATACTTTCATTCTTCGAAACGCATCGACCGGTTAAGACCAACGACTTTGTCCGCTTTGTATGCTCGACGTCCATACCCCCCACTGTTTACTTTCTTTATTCCTAGAGGAGAAATGCGTCTCGGCATATAACTTTAAACTTCATATTTCTCAAAAACTTTCTTTTGTCCCTCAAATTTGACGGAAATTCGGCGGCATAACAGCTACTCTTCGAATTTCCTCAAATTTGAGTCATGCCACATAATTTCAATCACATGCATCATTTTCATGGAACTTTCTCATTGCAAAATTTCTAGTTCACATGAGCATATTTCTCAATTTCATTCATATCTTTGAAACATTATGCATCTCAAACACAACATTTCATCATATCACCATGTCAAATTATGCACATAAAGTTTCATGCTCAAGGAACTAACATAATCACATCATCATAAAGCACGAGGTTCATCATCATAATCATACTCTCTCGTCCACCTATCTCATAGTATCTTATGCTTTGACCCTTATGGGCTTTAAACTTGTATTTGCATCTTTATTACCCTCAAGGGGTTGGCACTTTAACTTTTCTCTAAGATTTGAACTCATCAAAATTTCAATCAGCACTTATCATAAAGGGCAGAAATATCATGAGCTTAAGGGGCCTAAAATCTCCATTTGTGACCTTTTTAAGATCCATCTTCGCCTAAGGCTCCATAATTAATTCTTAGATCAATTATGAGGGATTCCTAGGCATGTTCTCTAAGTTATAAACCACTTAGATCTCTTATCATCATCTTAAACTTAGAAATTAACACCTAATCATTTATGAAGGGATCTTGTACATGTCTTACTAATTATGAATCATTTATCCTTGAATTAATTATGCTAGAACAGATTTGCATCTCTTGCATTAAGGTGTTCTAGAATTCTCATCTCTAATCCTTTTTAAGTTACTTATTCTTTTTAACTTCTCTAAATCGATCCTTGCTTCACTCAACATAATTTTACACATTTAACACCTTAAAAGCATTTATACAGTGGCCAAACATAGAACCAAATCATGAACCCATAAGATCACATAATCTCTTGGGTTGAAATGCATATAAGTTACTAGTTTTCTCTTGGATGTTTGGAACAAAAGGTGTTCTGTAATCGATTACATGTTCCTAGTAATCGATTACCAGGAGCTCAATTCATTCTGGTTTCAAAACAACTTGGTAATCAATTACATATAATGGTAATCGATTACTTAGGGTTAAATCCGTTTCCTAAAAGTAAAGAACATAGGGTCGATTACACTATAATGTAATCGATTACATGTCCAGAACAGGTTATGGGCAAAAAGCCGCAGTAATCGATTACACACTGCCTTTGGTAATCGATTACCAGAACCAAAAGTCCTTCAACCTTTGGTAATCGATTACATGGTTGGTAATCAACCAGACCTCCTGGAAATTGAGAAAACATGATTTTGACACATTCCAAACTATTTTAAACATCTTGAGACCTCATAAAACAGTTTTCCAACATTTCCTTGAAATTATTCATGTATTTTACAAAATCAAACCATTATTGAATCATACCAAAACTCATCCATTTCTTTTTGAATGGAGTTTCCTTTTTAGGATACTTAGGGCAAGTCTTTGAGCTCTAGAGTATTTAGGTGATGACATAATCTTAAACATGCTATGCACTTTATTTTACTCTTCATTAGAAAGTAAAGTGAGAGCATAAAATAAATATGAGATGCAACTTCATTATTATCTTTAAGGATTAAGTGATGACTTGAAATATAAACATGAAATGCAAGCTTGGGAATTTAAATATGGTAATGCAAGTTCATTCATTTACTCTTGTGAAATTAGTGATAGCATCAAAATAAACATGAGATGCAAGACATAAATTTAAACATGAATGCATCTTGTTTTTATCTTAGCTAGAGCTCTTGCAAGACTTTTAGAGGAACATAAACCTCAACCCATTATGTATCATAAGGCAAGCTTTAGAGTTCTTAGCACCTAGACTTCAAAAGAAATCTTAAGGTTTGAACTTCATCATCAAGCTTAAGGAAATGGACACAAAGTTCATCACTTTGTCTAAACAAAACTACAAGAACTAAGTCATATTCTTTATTTTATTGCTCATGGGCTTCAATCTAGAGTAAAACTTTAGAACGGCCGACCAACTTTAAGGTTGGCAAGGGTAAGCTTAGAGCTCTTTGAAATCATGAGATTAATTTTCTTAACAAAACTTTTGTGATCTACTTGACATATTTTACAAACTTTGTTCAAATCCAAGGAAGAAAAACTGAAATATTTAAGGGAAAGAGGAAGAGAAATCGAAACTTAGCCAAGAAAAAAGGAAATCCAAGCATGTATGGTCCAAGACCAAGTTGTTTCAAGCTTTAGAGGTTTCTCACATGACAACAACAAGTCATTATCTTGAAACCTCATCATCAAGCTCACATTCTTTTTGTAAAAAGGCCTCTTGGCCGAAAAAGAAAGGGGAAGGAAAAGGAGTTTGAAACCAAGAGAAAAACTAGAACTTTCTTGAAGAAACACAAACAAAATCATCAAAACTAAACCCCTACCTTAAGAAGTCTTGAAGAGGAAGGAAAGCTTGAGTTTTTGATGAAATGGAGAAGGAAATCCTCTTGAAACTTGAAGGGAGAAATCAGCTAAAGTGAGGAAGTTTGAGAGGAAATGAGAGGATTTGCAAGAAGTGTGAACTTACCAAGTGAACCAAAGTGTGACAAGGTTCATCAAGGCTTGGTATTTATAGAAAAATGAGACATGTTGGCTAATTGGGGAGGGAATGGCTGATGGCTTTTCAAGGTCAATGGAGGAGGAAATATCTCTTACAAAAGCATGGGCTTAGGCATGGCAAGCATGGTTGGAAGCATGGGCAAGGTATGGGCAAAGCATGGCCTAAGGCATGGGCTTGGAGTGCATTAAAAATCAACATGTGGCACCATTTTTAGGGGGATTTTCGGTCAACACATCAGCCAAGGGGAAGGGATTTTTGTTCATGTAATTGTGGTTTAAGGATGTGTTTAAGTGTTTCTTTGATTAAGGTTTTGGTTAGGAGTTTGTAAGCAAGTGTTTAGGTGAGAAAATGGTTAATTAAGGTGGTTCAAGACTTGATTAGGAGGGTAATCTTATTAGATTAGTAATTTAAAATAATTCTTTTGGTCAAATGAGGTATGGCTCAATTCCTTAATTTAAGGAATTGGAGAGAAACACTATTCAAGATTCCATGACTAGGAATCTTGAATTAAAGAATACAATTAGAGTTTATCTAAGCAATCTTAGGTTCTAATTAACCTTAATAAATTATTTTGACTCTAGATTAATTATCGAAATAAATTAATCTTCGATTAGAGCCTAATATTGCTTAGGTTTGCTTAATTGCGTCATTAGGCTCACCTGGACACTGTTTAGGGGCAAAATGGTAATTTTGTGCTAAACTCCTGGACTTTCCGCAACTAAACATCAAACATTGCTCATAAACATCATTCTAAACTTCCTGAAAAGTTCCTGGCTCAAACGGCACCTTTTACCCGTGTAGACACGAGGGGTATTTTGGTCATTTTGAGCCGAAAGTTTAGAAAACGAGGTCTTTCCTATATCATTCATAACAGCATAATCCCCTTCAAACATTCGAGTTGACCATTTAGGGTTGCCGGGCAACTGCCCTTTAATTTGGTAAAAATGACCTCAGGGCATTTGGTCATTTGTACTCTAAGGAGAAATCGAGGTGTTACAAATACTCTAGGAGGCCTAGAGCACTAAAATAAAGAATTGAACTTGTATTCATATTTACATTTCCTTGTTTAGCATATTTACTTTCAAGCCATCACTTAGACTTAAAGATTAAAACAAGAGCTTGCATTTTTTCATACCACCTAAATAATTAACTCAAAGCCTACATATTTCAACCTTAAAGTTGAAATGTGATTTAGAGTGAATACCCTAAGGGGCCTAGAGCACTAAAATAAAAAATTGAACATGCATTCATGTTTACATTTCTTGTCTAGCATTTATTTTTCAAGTCATCACCTGAAACTTAAAGATTTTAAAAAAAAAAAAAACTAGAGCTTGCATTCTCATGCTTAAATTCAAAGCTTTGCATAGCATATTTATGTTTCTTGCCATCACCTACAATGCCAAGATTAAAAATAAAGCTTGCATTGCATGTTTAAATTATGCTATCACTTGGTTAACCTTGTGCTCAAGACTCACTATTTCAACTCAGGAGGCCTTTGACTCATGCAATATATAGGCCTTAATAAAATATAAACATATTTTATTAAGCTCTCTAATTATGCTACTAATCTAAGGTTGCTTGTTGTGTTGCTATAAGGATACGAATTAAAGTACTTATCCTACAAAATGTTGTGATTTTCATATGCTTGAGGAATTATGTGAAATGGAGGACTTACATGTTAGTTATTTGAATATGGCATGTTATAATTTCACTTGAAATATCTTAAAGTTGTATAGAGCATGAGAAAAAGTATATGATATGGTTATGGCTTTGCATTTAACATAATATGTTAATATAAAGGTGACATAAAAACATGTAGAAATGATCCTAGACTCCAAATTAAAGGTTATGAGAGGTGATCCAATAAGGAAGTGATCTTTGGACTCCCGAATTAAAGGTTATGAAAGGTGATCCTAGTGCCCTTTATCCCGCACTCCAAGAGTCGGGTGTTAACTTATCATATGATAAGATTATGCTAGTGATGACTAGTGAGGTATAAGCTCACAACCCAGAACTCTCAAAAGACGAGAAATCAGGTGGCCTAAATGAGAGAAAGAATTAACCTAAGTCACCTAAAAGATTAGTGGAAGAAGGTCATGTTATAATTGTTATGATCCATGAGTATCTTTTATGATTGAAATTAGTATCTCACACCTTGCATTGCCACGCATTTCATGATATGGTATATTGCATTCATGACATCCAAAATGCATTCTAAAATTAAATGGGCCTCGGTAAATGGTACTTTAGAACTTAAAATTGAACCTTATGAATGTTCACCTTTCTATAAAGAAACCTAGGTTCCTGAGGACGTAGATGATGACACCAAGATAAGTATACCCTACTGAGATTCTTTATCAAGTTTCTCACTTCTCTATCTTTTATTTCATCACCTCAAGATCGATGGTTCATGATCTACATTGATGCGCCAACCTGGGAGCTCCATTTTGATGCCTCGCAGTCATGCCACTTCTTTGGACATTGTTCCGTGCGCTTTCGTGTTCCTCGATCGCCTGTTGCCTAGCCCATCACTTTTTCGTTTCACGCCGACTTCACCCTTCGCTAATGGCCTCTTCGAGCGCACCCACCCCCAAGGAGAGCACAACCGTCATGGCCCGATGTGCCTCTGACCATCTTAGGAGTACACCCTCTCTCTATCGAAGTCTGACCCTCCGAGAGACATTCCATCCATGGATTTTCCCCACCATCCTATGGCGTCTAGCTGTAGCGAGGACACTTGAAGCAGCCATGTCGTGGAGGTAGGGTGAGGATGGTGCCCCGTCGTGGAGCACATGTCCGACTCGCTTACGCTTGGCCATCCTGGCCTAGTTGTCTCGATGGATGGGTATATACCTCCTCCTTCTGGGGAGGAAGTAGAGAGCTGGGAGGAGACTTCAGTGCGCGCATGATCACATATGTTAGGATCCTTTTTTTGCTTTAGAGGTTATCTATTTGTATGCACTTATAGTAGGAGTTTTGATGTATTGCTTTTACCGTTTCCTTTCTTTTCCTGATCTGTTGTACTAACATTGCCATTTCTTGCTTGGTGTATGGATTATCTATTGTATATATATATATATATATATATATATATATATATATATATATATATATAATAATGTTGTTTTTTTTTATTCATGACTTTATGTTTTAGATCCTGTTATGTTTCACGTATAATGCTCACGTTTTTGTTTTAAAAAGAAAAAAAATTTTACCCATATTTTCCTAAGTACTTTCAAAAACCAAAATTAAAAACCGAGGTAAACGATTAATAACTAATAATTAACTTCAATACATCTTAGGTGTATTGAGTTAAATATTAGGGTGTTACATAATTAGAGTGAAAATTGTTTAGGAAAATTTAATTTCCTTTCTTAATTACAGGGAGATATAAATCAATAATATTAAGATTAAGGTAAATCTAGTGCATTTTCTTTCTTTGTCTTAAGATTAAGACTTATGTTACCAATTGATTTTTAACTCAATTTAGATTAACTCCAATGCCCCAATTTTTACTTGTAATTTTACGTCATTAGAATTACCGAATTATCGTAGGTAAATATTATATAAAATTTGAGACCAAACAATCCTTAATAAAGGAATATAACGTTAGAAGAGAAGTTATGAGCAATTCGTGCAAGTATTGCAAACCCAAATTTTCTGGACGTGTAAAATGACCAAAATGCCCTGAGGTTATTTTACTGAGAAAATGAGGATCGTGGGCCCCATCCGTCCTCAAGGGGATGTTTTGATGTTAATAAGGGATTGTTTGTGTTATGTGTGTTAATAGAGGAGAAGAATCCTAATTTTGAGCTCCGACGCGTGAAATGACCAAAACGCCTTGCGGCCGTTTTAATTCCGATTGCGTGCCGACTAGCTCGAACCTCACTAAAATGTGTTAAAAGGTGTTTTTAAGCCATGATTAACCATTGGTTAAGCTCGGGTGGTCTCGGGCAATTTTTAAGTAAAATGACCGTTTTGCCCCGTCTTTGTAAGTTTACAAATTTTGAGATTTTTGATTCGTCTAACGAAACCTAAGCAATATTAGGCTCAAATTAAAGCTTATTAAATTCTAATTATTAATCTAGAGTCAAAATTATTTATTTAAATTGATTAGAACCTAAAATTGCTTTAAAACACTCAAATTGCTTACTAATTCACCTAAGCCCTTAACCGTAAATTCTCTAAATTGCATGAATACCTTGCCTACACCTAAATAATACATGGAACACACAAAACCCTCTTCATGAGGCTGTAATGCACGAAATAATGCAGCCATAATACACCAAAAAATTGCACTAAAACATAATGCCAAAAATCACCATAAAACAAGGAACTTTGAAACATGATTCCATGTTTTAAGCCACCAAACAAGATGATTTTTCCTTCCTTGTCTCCTCCTCCAATTTGAATCAGATTTTCCTTCTCCTCTTGTCCATTTATGAGCTTGAATTCTTCTATAAATAGGCATGCTTAGAAGTCATTAGAGACTTGCTCAAAAATTTCACAACTTCAAGTTTTTCCTAAGCTCAAAAACTTTCTTTCTTTCTCCCCCTTGGCTGAAATTCTTTCTTCAACCTTTCAAGAATATTTTCTTTCATTTCACTCCAAGAAACCAAGTTCTCTTCCTTTCCTTCAAATCAGATTAGGTAGGGAGTTGTTTTTAAGTTTATTTCTATGTTGCTAAGTGTTGTTCTTGGTTCAAAATGATGATTTCATGGATTTTCTCTAGTTTTTCCATTTGGTTTTCTTCTTCCTTTTTCTTTAACCAATTCAGCCATATGGCCTAGGTGGGACTAAGATGATGGCTTGATGATGAGGACCTTGAAGGTGGGTTGTGAATCCATCACAAGTTAGGCCTCTAAAGCTTGAAAGTTCCACTTGATGCAAAACTTTAAAGAATGATGTTTTTATGATGATTTTATGATCTTGAGTTTAGAATTTGAAAGATGTATTTCTCACTTTGTCTTGTTAAGATATATATATTGAATTTGTATTTCTATAAAGTCTTGAAGGAGCTCTAGTAAAGAAATCAAATGAACTTGCATCCATGTTTAAGTTTATGCCTTGCATAATCATGTTTACTTTCTATGTCATCACTAAAATTTCAAGAATGAATAAATGAACTTGCATACTCATGTTTAAATTTCCAAGTTTGCATTTCATGTTTATATTTCATGTTGTCACTTAATCTCTAAAGATAATAAAGAAGTTGCATCTCATATTTATTTTATGTTCTCACTTTATTTTATAATGGCTAAAAGAATCAACGCATGACATGTTTATTTTTATGTCATCACCTAAAGATCCTAGAGCTCAAAGACTTGCCCAAGTATCACAAGCAAAGAAATAAGATTATTGGAGTTAAAGAATTGATTCTTTAAGAAGTCTTGAGATTGGAGCTTAAAAAGATGTAATAATAATTCTCTTCTCCTTTCACCGGTCAGTGCGGATTACCGCCGCTTTGTTTCTTAAGATTCTCTTCTCCCTCCACTGTCCCTGCGGACTACGCGCTTCAGCTTCTTGCATCATGTTTATATTTCAAGCTCTTGCATCATGTTTAATTTTCAAGTCATCACCTTAAATCTTAAAGATAAAGAAATGGATTTGCATATCATGTTTATAATTCCAAGTTATCACCTTATAATGACAAGATTAAAATAGGTTGCATAGCATGTTTATGATTCTAAGATATCACATAAATCTCTTAAGTCAAGACTTGCTCCTTTTATCTTAAGTGAGAATTTTAATTATGAAGATTCTTTAAAAAGAATTAGTTTCTAAAAGAGTTTTAAAGCTTTGCAAGGATTCTACGGGAAACTAATATTTTATGTTCACTTAAAATGTGATTTTATACAATTATATGAGGTTCATGATTGGCTTCTATATGAGATTAGTACCAATAAATGATGATGATTTAATATGTTTGAAGTTGTGATAATTATGGTTTATTCTATGCATGTTAGAGATAAAACTAGCTTCCTAAAAAACGTAAAAGAAGATTTCTAGAACTTTAGAGAATGAAATTTATGCATTCTATCCAGAGCCTTTAGTGACCTTAAGAACCAGATATTATTATGTTTAGATAAGGGACAATGATTCATAATTGGTTTAATAATTAATTTTAGCATCATAGGGAAAGCCGGTAACGAGAAAAGGTTAAAAACGTAACTTCTACAGATAAACCTTAAGAACAACTTACGTTTATGCTATCCCATATAGTCTAATAATGTTCTTAAGGCTTATAATTGATGGTAATAAATCCCTTAGATGCATAAGTAATTAGTTTGATAATTAAGGTTACCCAATTTTAGAGTTCGGTTATTAAGGAGCTTTATTGTGAAAATTTTAGATGACATCTTTTGATGCTTTGAATGTAGTATATGATGATGTAATGCATATGAGAATTTGATATTATTGAATGATTTCATGGCTTGCATGTTATAATTGCTATTGCAAACAATGAGAATGTTCATGCATCTTGATGATTATGATATAACATGCTAAGACTTAATGGTGACTTAAACTCATGAGGAAATGATCCTTTGGACCCATCAGACTATAGGTGGTGAAAAGGTGATCTTGAGAAAATGATCCTTTAAGACCCATCAGACTATAGGTGGTGAAAAGGTGATTCTTGCCCCTAGCCCGTTCTCTCAAAGGGTAGAGGGATTTTAACTTATCAAAAGGGATAAGTATATGCTAGTGACGACTAGTAAGGTATGAGCTCATAACCTAGATTACTCCCAAAAGGGTGGAGTATAGGGTGGCCCCAAGGAAAATAATGATGATGATGACAAGATTTTAAGTCACCTAGGACACTAAAGGAATGAAATATGTGCATCATGTCTTGTGCATAGCTATTATGGTATGATGTTCTTCTGCATAGCATTTTATGAGATGATGATGGAAATATGATGTTCTTCTATGCATAGTATTTATGATATGATGATGAATATGATGTGTTGATAAAAGGAAAAGTTCATTATAAACATGACATGCTAAGTTTATGATGCATTATAAGACGCATGATTAAAACCGACGAACCTCGGAAGTATATTTTCGAACTTAATAAATCAATCTTAGCATGCTCACTATTTCATAATAACCCGAGGTTCCTGGGGACGATGATGATGACACAATGCATCATGAGGTGAGTACCCTACTGAGATTCTTTATAAGTTTCTCACTCCCTCTATTTTTCTTTCCATCTCGTCTTCAAGAACAGGAAGCGTTCGTGAATCACATTGAGGCTTGCCGGTAGCTGAACTTGATCCCTGAGTTTCACTCGTATATTTCAGTATCTATCCCTATCCCTGGAGTGTTATTACTAGGTGCCATTAATGGATGTCCTTCCATCCATATATTATTTATGTTTTGTTAGATTGCCTACACTTAGTCTTATTCTGTTGGTAGGCAAAATATCTATATGATATGTAATTATGGATGCTATGATGGAGCCAATATATTATGATGTGATGTTTGTAAATTCCTATGTGTCTTTTAAATTTTGCTAAATCATTCACGTTAAGCGCGGCTCACGTTTTCAATTATGTTTAAAAAAAAATGGCTCGTAATTTCACTAAGTATTTTCAAAGCATGATTAAGGAACTGAAGCAAAGAGTAAAGTCTAGTAATTAATCAGACCGCCTAGGTGTATTGGGTTAATTATTAGGGTGTTACAAACTCCATTACTAGTATAAGGTTACTCTTTTACCTTATCTTGGTAAATCCTAAACACTTGATTTTTTACCATTTACACTAAATTACTAATTTTAATTCACTACCTAATTAAATATGTTATCTTATATGTCCTACCACTTATCAAAGAATCAAAATTGTTCCCATTATTCCAAAAACAAAGCCCGGCCTCATACCTCCATCATCCTTATATTTTTTTTTCTTTCAAGCAATAATACACACAAATATATCATTACCTTACCATTTGCTTTTTTGGAGTTGTCTTGCTCAAGATTGCTCAAAATTCTCTAATTCTCTTAAGAACTCTAAGCTTTCTTCTTCTTCCTCCTCTATTTCCAAGAGACTCCATTCTTGACATTCATCCAAGTTCTCAACCTCAAACTAACACATTCTCACCATAGATCAACTCCTAAACACCTAAAGTTTCTATTCCAAACACAAGAACACAAGAAAATCCTTTCTTCATTTCTGACTTCCCTTGGCCGAAATCATCACCATCATCAGGAGCAGAATTTCTTCTTGTTACTTCATAAAAGATCTAGCTTTCTCTTTTGAAAACAAGAAACAATTTGGTAGGGATTTTATTTCATGTTCTTTCTCTTGTTCTTTTCTTTAAATTTCGATTTTTGTGGCTTGATTATGACCATGGCTTGATGATAGGAATCATGGTGGTGGTTGTGTCCATCATATAATAGACCTCTAAAGCTCAAGGTTTAGTTTTTGTTGTCAAAAGATTAATGAAATAATTGTTAATTTTCTTTAAGTTGATTCTTTTTGAGCTTGATGATGAATTCAAGAAATAAGGTTCTTGGAACCATGGTAAGAACTCTAAAGCTCACTTCCTTTTGTTAAGATTATTTGGAGTCAAAGAGTTTCATTCTTTAAAGGGTTAAATGCGTTTTACCCCTTATGCTTTAGATGTTGTGCAATTTAGACCTTAACTTTTAAATTAACAATTCCACAACCTAATTTTTATAGACCGTTTAAAAAGGCTTTCCGTTAAGTACACATCAAATGGCACTGCGAATACATGACTCATTTAATAGAGAAAAAATACCCCTCCCTTTTAAACTAATTGCCAAATCCAAATCCACAAAATCACAACCATAACCACTTAAATTCCACTACCTCAAACCACATATCACCACCGCAATTTGTTGCCCCCATGACACATACAATCACCCTTCATCGTCACCACTAGACCCACACAACAATGTGACATCTTCACCTTTTCAGTCCATCACCCATCAGAAATCATCACAAAACAAACCAAACAACCTATCAAAACCAAAATAACCAAACTCAAAAAATAAACAAAAAAAAAAAAGGGAGGAGTTGTGGTAATTCCCTCACCAACAACCACCACCCCATAGCCTCCATTAGCCTCTGCCATCACTCCTTCCCTACACCACTCCACTCGTGAGAGCTGGACATCACCTGCCAAGGAAGAACGAAGCCACATCACAGCAACAGCCTCCTTCACCGTGCTCCGTGCCTTCGTTGGATCCTGCCATAATCCTCGCCATAAGTAGCACACGAAGCCAACCATCTTCCTCTCAGCAGGAGCTGCCAGTCGACCAGAGTCACTATGAAGTTCAATTCAAGGAGCGTGAGAGCCGCATGATCTCTTTGGACATCTTCATGTGGAGTGTCACGGTGGTGGCGTGGTCTCTTCCAGGTCTTGGCATCACGAGCCTTAACGGTTTTCATCTAGATCTCCTTCGCATAGAGAGATAAGCAAGAGGGTAGGTGAAGTGTAGCAAAGGAAGATTTAGGAAAATAAAATTTAATAAAAGGGTGGTATTTTGTTCATTAATGAGTCATGATGAGCACGTGACCATTTAATAGTGGCATTGGATTTATACTTAATGGAAGGACCTTTTTGCATCTATAAAAACTAGGGTGTCGAATTTACTGATTTAAAAGTCGAGGATCTAATTGCACAACACTTAAAGTAGGAGAAACGCATTTAACCCTTCTTTAAAAGTCTTAAGTTTTGAGCTTAACAAGAATAAAAATCAGTTGCATCCATTTTATGTTTCAAGCTCTTGCATATCATGTTTAATTTCAAGCCTTGCATAATCATGTTTATATTTCAAGTGATCACCTTAATCTTGAAGATAATAATGTGGACTTGCATATCATGTTTAAATTTCCAAGTCTTTGCATATCATGTTTAAATTTCAAGTCATCACCTTAAATCTTAAAGATAAATGGACTTGCATATCATATTTAAATTTCCAAGTCTTGCATATCATGTTTAAATTTCAAGTTGTCACCTTAAATCTTAAAGATAAGAAATGGAACTTGAATGTCATGTTTATATTTCAAGTCTTGTATATCATATTTATATTTCCAAGTTATCACCTTATAATGACCAAGATTAAAAATGATATTGCATGGCATGTTTATGATTCAATTTATCACCTAATCCTCTAAAGCTCAAGACCTCTTTTATCTTAAATGGAAACTTTGATCATGGACACAATTCAATATATGAATTTTGGCCTTATGAGGATTTCTTGGGTTAAAGTTGGTTTTACTTTGATTTGAGGCTTGGATCTTGTTTTTATGATGTACAAAGAGAATTTGATTTGAAAGGATGTAATTGATTTTGATGAAGTGATTATTTTGAATTGGGAAAATATGAGTATAATTTCAAGGGAAAAAATTGGAATGATGTTTTATAATGGTTTTAGAATGAAAGAGTAACTCAAAGTGTGTTAAAACTTCAGTTTTAACTTCTAGCTGTTGGTAATCGATTACCAAGGTGTTCTTCGTGCCTGAACATGCTTTAGTCTGGGTCGATCACAGCCTATGTAACATGATTACAAGCAGCTTGTTCATGTTTGTTTTGAAAATTTAAACTATATAATCGATTACCAGCTTTAGACAATTACAAGACTGAAATATGCAAATGAGTGTGTTTCCATGCAAAATAACATGAATTGATGACTATGTATGCTTGGTCTTTGAATTATATAAATAATGTCCTCTAGTATGTTGTATATATGCTGAGACATAACATATGCATTAGCTAAGTTCGGTCTTTATCTCCAACATACTAGGTAGGAGCATGTTTAATGTTATGAGATATTGATTGATGACATGCCTATGGATATATGCAGAGAATGCGACGCATACTTATGTGATCAATTACATGATGAATTGTGGTATGTTTATGATTGATGAATTGAGATGCATTATTTAAGTGTTCTATGAACATGAGATATTAAAGGATAAGTTATGATTATATGTCCATGCTTGCATCTCTAAATAACATGCTAAGATAAAAGGTGACATAAGATACATGGAAATGATCCTCTAGACTCTAGGAATTAATGGTTAGGAGACGTGATCCAATAAGGACCCTTTAGACTCTAGGAATTAATGGTTATGAAAGGTGATCCTATGCCCCCTACCCGCACTCGGAGTCGGAATTTAGCTTATCTAGAGAATAAGTATAAACTAGTGATGACTAGTTAGGTATGAGCTCATAACCTATAACTCTCAAGAGGAAAGAAGATATAGGGCGGCCCCCAAGGAAAAGTGAATAAGAAATTTAAGTTACCTAAAAGAATAATGAGGAGAAATCATGTTAGAAGGATTTATGTTCTTTATGTTATGTACATTGGTTGTAATTTCTATGATACTTGGCATATAGCATTGATATGCATTCATGATATAGTATGATGCATCCATGACATTAAAATTGATGCTAAAAGATACGGACCTCGGCTAATGGTATTTGAAACTTAATGAAAGAACCTTATATTGCTCACATTTTTATAATGAAACCCGAGGTTCCTGGACGATGATGATGACACACATATTAGGAGGCAGCCTTACTGAGATTCTTTTATAAGTTTCTCATTCCTCTTTTCTTTCCATCTCGTCTTTAGAGGTAGATGGCGCATTCGTGATCTATATTGATGCCCCCACGTTGGAAATGTACTTCAACTCTGCGATCCTTTATCATTTTGTTACTCATTGTGCAGTTCGCTCATACGTTTTTATGGATTGTCCCTTCGCGCACCCCGCTTCTAGTAATTAGTTCTTTCCTGCCCATTTTGATGACCTTGCCTTTAGTGTATGCGTCCACATACTTAGCAGTTCCACATGCTCACTCTATTGTATTGTCTATTTTGAATTTTCCCTGACCATATGCCCCAGTCACCACCTCGCTCCACGGGTCATGGTTGAACATCAGGATCCACCCTCCCTCACTCTTCAGGAGTTTAGCCCTTGTTATCCCCTATGGAGGTGGGAAGTGATAGTGATGGAGAGACTACTGTCATGCAACCGATGAAGAGGAGTTGAGCCTACATGTAGAGGCTGATCTGTCCTTGCCCGAGTGCCCATGTTCGACCCGTGAGATGTCTTGCCACATGAGAAATTGAGTCACTCATCTGATTCTACTCTAGGCGTTTTGAGCAGGAAGCAGTGAGAGGAAGAAGCTTATACTAGTGTGTTTTGCATTCATTTTCATATTGTTCATCTTGGATTACTGGATCTTGATTTAACCTTTATTGGTAGTGTGATGTTTGTATGTTTTGGTGCATGATGCAGATGATCCTATTTACATTGGTAATTGTATAATATATGGGTATTGTAATTTATAAGCACGTTATTTGTTTTTATCCTCTCTTTCATATGCGAGGTGAATAACATTAACTATTTAAGAATGCTACGACCATTTGGTATATATTTTGAACAAAAAATTTTCCCTATTTTATTAAAGTATTTTCAAGAATTTAAAATTTAAAATAGGAATAAAGAGTAATGACTAATAATTAACCTAATGCGTCTTAGGCGAGTTAGGTTAAATATTAGGGTGTTACAACATTGGTTAAGAGGTTTAGGAGTCTTTCTATTTTCCATAGAGGTTTACAACTTCTAAGCAGAGGTTTACAACTTTTAAATCAGTAGTTTACAACTTTTTCATATAAGCTTTATAGGTTTTTTTCTAATCATATTGGTTAAGAGGTTTATGAGTCTTTTTATTTTCCAGAGAGGTTTACAACTTCTAAACAAAGATTTACAACTTTTTACTTAGAACAAGGTCTATAGCTTTTTTTTCTAATCACATTGGTTGAAAGGTTTAGGAGTCTTTCTATTTCCACATAGGTTCACAACTTCTAAGCATAGATTTACATCTTTTTAATTAGTGGTTTACAACTTTTTAAGACAATGTTTATAGTTTTTTTTTCTAATCACATTGGTTAAGAGGTTTATGACTCTTCTATTTTCCATGGAGGTTTACAACTTCTAAAAAAGGTTTACAACTTTTTAATTAGTGGCTTACAACTTTTTCATATAAGATTTATAGCTTTATTCCTAATTACATTGGTTAAGAGATTTAGGAGTCTTTCTATTTTCCACATAGGTTTACAATTTCTAAGCATAGGTTTACAACCACGTTACGCGTAGTTTACAATATTTCCTCGTGTGATTTTTCATATGACATTTTTCCTTGTACATAATTGTCATCCAAACAAATTTATTTTCCCTATACACAACATATCAACATATTGTCATCCAATCTACAATATATGATACTCACGATCATATACATGCCCACACAGAATGGTGGAAAAATCCAAAAAAATATATACGTAAATCCAATCCCATCTACAAATACATAATATGCAATGATTATATACATGCCAAAAATGGTGGAAATATCCAAACAAATATATATATATATATATATATGTAAATCCGTAGTGATTATAGAAATCAATTGCATGCCCGTTTTCTTCCTTGTCCTGGGCCTAGCATGTGATGTGGTATATGGGGTGGTTAGATGATGACCAGGCTCCTAGTCCCCTTGCTTGAATATGCCTTTTGCTCCTATTGAGTAGGTTTGCCTACCTCTTTACACTACCTTTTAGGATGTAACAATTAGCCGTAGGAACAAAGCTGAGCTTAATTGGGGTTCAACCTTTTAATTACATGATCCTTCTTTTGTTCTCCTTGTCCATCACCCACCTAACCAATAAGTCATGCCGAATGCGAGCCAACTACTCTTGTGGTAATAAACTTCAACAATTATCCATTCAGGATCTTAATAAGTATTTAAAAGAATTCCAAAGAAAACATGCAACTTACATAATCCCATACAAGCATGGTCAGGCCCCACTCAAATGTAGTGACTCCATGCCACATTTCCATGTACTTCATGATATATTCCATAATCGTCTCTACATTGAATGTGGAGAGATAAAGTTTATACAAAAAAGACATATTATTGGTAGCTTTGGCAAATGTTAGGGCTTATGATAACTCATTTACTTGTTGTTTTTGGGATGGGCTCTATCTTCAAGTCAAGCTTAAATGTTGAATCCATTGTTAAGTCGAGCATTGACATTAACTCTTTGAACCATAGCCTACCAAATTGAATCACATCAATGTGAATTGCATCATATAATCAGAATCCAAGAACTCAAAAGTGATGCATAAATAAATTAATCCAGATAATTACCATATAATGAAGAGTCTAGGAAAGCTTTGTCATCAACAATGCTATAGTCCAAGTCAGTAGAGTCATCAACAGTTTTATGGTCTAGTGAATCCAAAATATACACCTTTTTGGCTTCATGATTGAGTACATAGCACCACCAATGCTATTTATACATGAAAGGAGCAAATATTGGCAACACCCGTTTAATAACAATGCACTTGGCACTCATGAAAGTTTATCCTTTAAAATCAAACATGGCAAATAATCTTACCATGGACTTCAAAATATACCATACTAGATTGCAAGTTGACAGATCTCCATCAAAAAATGACCTCCATGGTCCAGGGTCTCAGAGGGGATCTCCCTTCCTTGTGCTTAAGAATATCGTGAGCGAGCTATTTCCTACAATAACATAACCAAAAACATTCATATCCATATCCCTAGACACATAAATTCACCAATTCTATTTATTAACATGAAATGCTAAAGAGATTAGCAAATATCGCAAACCAAGAACTCATATAGAATCTACTAGAGTTTGACTTTTTATTCTCATATAAATCAAGGTACCCGGGCAGGCAACGAATAACCTACAAGTAAAGGACAAGACCAATGGTCACAAGTGGCTCATAGTCAAAGAAAAATATGGTCATATACACATTCCATAGAATATTGCTTATTGATTTCTCTCCATGCTAGTTTGAACTTCATCACGGTGGAGGAAATGTCCATCAACATTGACAATTTCCCTAACCAATCAAATAAAGATAGTTAATCGATGAAAAGTTATAAACGAGCCTACGCAAAGTTGTAAACCAACACACATAAGGTTGTAAACTACAAAAAGTTGTAAACCAGCGCACAAAAAGTTGTAAACTAGCCCACACAAAGTTGTAAACCAGTCTAGACAAAGTTGTAAAATAGCATATAAAAATTTATAAACCAACCCACCCAATATTGTAACCAGTTGCACACAAAGTTGTGAACCAAATCAAACAAAGTTGTAAACTAGCACACAAAAAGTTGTAAATGCCCCACCCAATGTCGTAAATAAGCACACACAAAGTTGTAAACCAGACCATACACAATTATAAACCAATACCAAAAAAGTTGTAAAATAGTCCACCCAAAGTTATAACCAGGACACACAAAGTTGTCTGTACACCCTAATAATTAACCTAATACACCTAGGTTGTATCTGATTAATTACTAGACTTTACTCTTTGCTTCAGTCTTTCATCATACTTTGAAAATACTTAGTGAAATTACAGCCATTTTTTTTTAAAACATAATTGAAAACGTGAGCCGCACATAACGTGAACAATAATGCTTGCATGTTTGATTCCAGCTCCCATATGAATTCTTTAGTTTCACCTTCGTCCCCATGCTACTTTGACCAGGGGTACAGCCTTTTTTCTTAATTGCTTAACTCCTCTGGTCAATGATTCTCATGGGTGGTAAGTTAAACGTTAGGTCATCTTTTAATTGCACATGTTCTGCTCTAGTACATGACTTGGGTCAAATGATATTTCCTTAATAACTGGAGACATGGAAAACATCGTGAAGGTTGGAGAATTCCTGGGTGCTATACAGGAAGCTAGAAGATCCTACTTTGTTAAGGATTTCAATGGTCCAAAGAAATCTAGGGCTCAATTTCTTTACTTTCATTGCTCGACCTATGCTCTGGTGGGGGTGATTAGGAATACATGGTCCCTTCTTGAAAATCTAGCGGTTTTCACGCTTGTCGCATAGTTTTTGTCGACTTTAGTAGGAAGAATCTTATCCCTAATTTTCTTAATTTGTTTGTTGTTTTCCTCACAATATAAGGTTCAAAGTAAAACTCTGCCCTTTCGGGTTCATACCAACATAAGGGAGATTTACATTTCTATCCGTAAGGCCTCGTATGGTGCCATACCGATACTTGCATGATAACTATTGTTATATGCAAACTCAATGATGGTAAGAACTTATCCCAACTACCCCTTTGATCCAAAACACATGCCCTTAACATATCCTCCAAGGTTTGGATAGTTCTTTCAGATTGACCATCCGTTTGGGGGTGATAAGCCATGCTCAAACAGAAGCTTTGAACCAAAACCTTTTAAGGATCCCAGAGCCGTGACGTGAATCGCGGATTTTTACCGAAGATTATTGTCGACGGTACTCCATGTAATCTTACTATCTCCTTAATATAGAGTGCTAACCTATCCAAGGAATAAGTCACCTTAATAGGTAAAAAGTGGGCTAACTTAGTCAACCGATCCACTATTACCCAAATGGCGTCATGATTCGCTTGGGTCCTTGGTCGAGTTACAAAATCCATGGAGATACTATTCCACTTCCACTCGGGGATTGGTAGGGGTTGCAACATTCCAGGGTCTTTGGTGCTCAATCTTTACCTTTTGACATACCAAGCACTTACTCACCCATGTGCACACATCCTTTTTCAACTGGCCACCAGAACATCTTCTTCAAATCTTGATACATCTTGGTGGCACCCGAGGAAGGGTGAAATGACTCTTATGGGCTTCCTCCAATATTTTTCGGAGGTCACCACTAGCAGGTACACATATACGACCTTCAAACCTCCACAAACTATCATTCCCTTGGGTAAAACCCTTCAACTTATTAGCTCTTACCGCCTCTAAGGTTTCTTGAAATTCCGTATCTTCCCTTTGGGCTTGAGCAATTCTTTCCTTGAATTCACTCGTCACACTAAGATGGCAAGCTCTTATGCCCTTAGTGGTCAAGGTCATCCCTAGGTTTAGGTCTCTAAACCTCTCAATTAACTCAACCTCCTTCACCATCAAACGGGATACTTGTAAGGATTTCCTACTTAGGGCATCAGCTACAACGTTAGCTTTGTTGGATGGTAGTTTAACCCAAAATCATAATCTTTCAAGAACTCCATCCACCTTCTTTGCCTCATGTTTAGTTCTTTCTGATCAAAGAGATATTTCAAACTCTTGTGATCGGAGAACACCTTAAACTTAATTCCATATAAATGGTGTCTCCAAATCTTCAGAGCAAACACGACGCGGCTAACTCAAGGTCATGGGTAGGTAATTTGCCTCATGTGGCTTGAGTTGCCTCGACGCATAGGCCACCACTTGCCTATCTTGCATCAGGACACAACCCAAACCCTTCCTCGAAGCATCACAGGATACTTCGAAAGGCACATTGGGGTTGGAATACCAAAAGGGGGTTGAGGTTAGCTTGTGTTTTAGCTCTTGAAAGCTCTTTTCACACTCCGGGTCCATGAAAAGGTGTTCTTCCTAGTTAGCTTGGTCAGGTAGGGAAATATGGGAAAATCCCTTGATAAACCGACGTTAATAACCGGCTAAACCCAAAAGCTCCTTACTTCAATTACCGTGGTTGGTCTTTCCCAGTTTACGACCGTTTCCACCTTACTAGGATCTACAGCAATTCCTTTCTTAGATACTACATGCCCTAAAAATTTCACCTCATCCAACTAGAATTCACACTTAGAAAGCTTGGCATATAGTTTCTTTTCCTTCAAGATCTCTAGTACTATGG
>JAMLFY010000026.1:408810-453602 GCA_030441495.1 Dalbergia oliveri
GTAATGTAACCCTAATAATTAACCCAATACACCTAGGCGGTCTGATTAATTACTAGACTTTACTCTTTGCTTCAAGTTTCTTAATCATGCTTTGAAAAATACTTCCTGAAATTACAGCCATTTTTTTTTAAACATAATTGAAAACGTGAGCCACGCATAACGTGAATGATTTAGCAAAATTTAAAAGACACATAGGAATTTACAAACATCACATCATAATATATTGGCTCCATCATACAGCATCCATAATTACATATCATATAGATATTTTGCCTACCAACGAATAAGACTAAGTGTCAGCAATCTGGATAAAACATAAATAATATATGGATGGAAGGACATCCATTAATGGCACCTAGTAATAACACTCCAGGGATAGGATTAGATATCTGAATATGAGTGAAACTACAGGATTCAAGTTCAGCTACGGTGACAGCCTCAATGTGATTGGACGCTTCCTTCTTTTTGAAAGACGAGATGGAAAGAAAAATAGAGGGAGTGAGAAACTTATAAAAAGAATCTAATAAGTTACTCACCTCATGATGCATTGTGTCATCATCATCGTCCAAAAGACCTCGGGTTATTATGAAATAGTGAGCATGCTAAGATTGATTTATTAAGTTCGAAAATATACTTCCAGAGGTTCGTCGGTTTTAATCATGCGTCTTATAATGCATCATAAACTTAGCATGTCATGTTTATAATGAACTTTTCCTTTCATATATAATAACATAGTTATGCATAAAATCATCATATTCCTCATCATCATTTCATAATACTATGCATCACAAAATATCATATTTCTCATCATCATTTCATAAATACTATGCATAGCAGAACATCATATTCACATAATGCATTTACTTAGTTTCTTAGGTGACTTAAAGTTACTTTCATCATCATTTCCTGGGCCACCCCTATACTCCACCCTTTTGGAGTAATATAGGTTATGACTCATACCTTGTAGTCGTCACCAAGCACATACTTATCCCTTTTGATAAGTAAAATTTCCTCTCTACCTTTTGAGAGAACGGACTTGGGGCAAGAATCACCTTTCACCGCCTATAGTTTGACGGGTCCAAGGATCATTTCTCATATATTTTGAGTCACCTTTAAGTCTTTGCATGTTATATCATAATACAATTCTTCATTCATAATCATCATAACATTTTCTCATTTATAGTCTTATGCCGAAATAATATATACCAACTGTAATCATGCATCTTCGGAGATTCCAGGAAAAGAGGTGGGTCACAATGGAACCACTAAATACCAAATCTTTCCTTCACCGAATCTTTCCAAATTGCACTCTTATAGTAATACACTTTCTTAGGTAATAGAATATGTCTTTATTTCATGCATAAGTTTTCATTGTTTGCAACAACAACTATAACATACAAAGCAGAATCAATCAATGACACCAAATTCTTAATAAGCATCAAATCACATTTTAAGTACACATAAATTACTAGCTTCCCATAAAATTCTTACAAAGTTTTAAAACTCTTTTAGAACTAATTCCTTTTGTTAAACTTGAAAGAAGTCATAGACTTTAGGCCTAAATTAACCATGGGACCGATTACTAACTTGAAAGAATGTTCATAATTAAATCTTTCACTTAAGATAAAAGGAGCAAGTCTTAGCTTTGAGATTTAGGTGACATCTTGAATTATTACCATGCTATGCAACCTTATTTTAATCTTATCTTTATAAGGTGATAGCTTGGAATTATAAACATGATATGCAATTCCATTTCTTTATCTTTAAGATTTAAGGTGATAACTTGAAAATTAAACATGATGCAAGAACTTGTAATATAAACATGATGCAAGAAGCTCGAAACGGTCATTGCATAGGGACAGGAGAGGGAGAAGAGAATCTTAAGCAACCGAGCGGCGTAGTCCGACAAGGGACCGGTGAGGAGATGAGAATTACATTTTTTAAGCTCCAATTCTAAGACTTCTTAAAGAATAAATTCTTTAACTCCAATTATCTCATTTTCTCGCTTATGATTCATAAGCAAGTCTTGTTTGAGCTCTAGGATTTTAGGTGATGACATAAAATAAACATGTCATGCATTGACTCTTTTAGCCATTATAAAATAAAGTGAGAGCATAAACAAACATGAGATGTAACTTCTTTATTATCTTTAGAATTAAGTGACAACTTGAAATTTAAACATGAAATGCAAGCTTGGAAATTTAAACATGAATATGCAAGTTCATTTATTCATTCTTGAGAATTTAGTGATGACATAGAAAGTAAACATGGTTATGCAAGGCATAAACTTAAACATGGATGCAAGTTCATTTTATTTCTTTACTAGAGCTCCTCCAAGACTTTAGAGAAATAAAAATTCAACCCAATATATCTTAGCAAGACAAAGTGAAAAATACATCTTTCAAGTTCTAAACTCAAGATCATAAAAACATCATAAAAATATTATTCTTTAAAGTTTTGCATCAAGTGGAACTTTAAGCTTTAGAGGCCTAACTTGTGATGGATTCACAACACCCTCAAGGTCCTCATCATCAAGCCATCATCTTAGTCCCACCTAGGCCATATGGCTGAATTGTTCAAAGAAAAAGGAAGAAGAAAACCAAATGGAAAAACTAGAGAAAATCCATGAAATCATCATTTTGAACCAAGAACAACACTTAGCAAAGCATAGAAATAAACTTAAAAACAACTCCCTACCTAATCTGATTTGAAGGAAAGGAAGAAACTTGGTTTCCTTGAGTGAAATGAAAGAAAATATTCTTGAAAACTTGAAGAAAGAATTCAGCCAAGAGGAGGAGGAAATGAGAGCTTTTGGTGCTCCTAAAACTAGAATTTAGTTATGAACTAAGCATCTAAACTATCTTCAAGCATGCCTATTTATAGAGATTTTGCAGCTCATAAATGGACAAAGAAAGGAAAGAAATCTGACCAAAAATTAGAGAAAAAAATAAGGAAGAAAAATCATTTTGTTTGGTGGCTTAAAACATGGAATCATGTTTCCATGTTCATGATTCTTTGTTTTCATTCTTTGGATTTTTGTGTAATAATTTTCTGACTTATTACTCAATAATTTCGTCATTACAGCCTTGTGGAAGAGGATTTTGTGTGTTCCATGTATTTTTTAGGTGTAGGCAAGGTATTCATGCAATTTAGAGATTTACGGTTAAGGGTTTAAGTGAATTACTAAGCAATTTGGGTGTTTTAAGCAATTTTAGGTTCTAATCAATCTAAATAAATAATTTTGACTCTAGATTAGTAATTAGAATTTAATAAGCTTTAATTTGAGCCTAATATTGTTTAATTTGCAGCAAAATCAAAATCAAAATTTGTAAAACTGCACAAAGACGGGGCAAAATAACATTACTTAAAAGTCCCGACCACCCAAGAGCTTAACCAATGGTTAATCATGGCTAAAAACACCTTTAACACATTTTAGTGAGGTTCGAGCTCAAGTGGGCACAAACGTGAGATTAAAACGATAAGGGCGTTTTGGTCATTTAACGTAAAAACTAAAATTAGATTCTTCTCCTCTATTAACACACATAACACAAACAATCCCTTATTAACATCAAAACATCCCCTTGAGGATGGGTGGGGCCCACGACCTCATTTTAATAAAATAACCTCAGGGCATTGGTCATTTTACACAATAAAGAAAATTGGGTTTTGCAATACTTGCACGAATTGCTTCTAACTTCTCTTCTAACGTTATATTCCTTTATTCAGGATTGTTTGGTCTCAAATTTTATATAATATTTACTACGTAATTCGGTAATTCCTAATGATAGTAAAAATTCCAATAAAAATTGGGGCATTACAATTGTAGCATCAACTTGGATCACGGAACATGACCATTAAAGCTCTCTTAAGACGAGTGGAAAGAAAATAGGGAATAAGAAAAACCTGAACAAGAATGGTGTAACACCCTAATAATTAACTCAATACGCCTAAACCGATTATGATTAATTACTAGACTTTACTCTTATTCTTCAGTTCTTTAATCATACTTTGAAAATACTAGTGAAATTATGAGCCATTTTAAAAAAAAAACATAATTGAAAACGTGAACCGCGCATAACGTGAATAGTTTCAATAAAAATAAAGCGGAATAAACATATCATAAAAAGAACACATCACATTACATCACATCATTCATCATGACATCCATAATTACATAACACATAGATATTTTGCCCACCAATAGAGTTAGGCTAGGTATAGGCAATCGAACAAAACATAAATAGTATATGGATGGAAGAACATCCATTAATGACACTATTAATAACACTCCAAGGATAGGGATAGATATCTTAAGCATACGGCAAGGTTTACGATACGTTCCTCAAGGATGATAAGGTCACGAGATCAAGGACATCTACCAGGTGAGAGCATCAATGGAAAATCACAAACATCACCATTAGCTTTCTTGAAGACGAGATGGAAAGAAGAAAGAATGAGAAACTTATAAAGAATCTCAATAGGGTACTCACCTCATATGCATCGTGTCATCATCACATCGTCCTAAGGAACCTGGGGTTATTATGAAATAGTGAGCATGCTAAGATTCATTTATTAAGTTTGGAAATATACTTTACGAGGTCCGTTAGTTTTAATCATGCGTCTTATAATGCATCATAAACTTAATGTCATATTTATAATGAACTTTTCCTATATATCTTCATTCACATCTATCATAATAACATAGCTATGCAGTTAAGTCACATCATATTCCTCATCATCTACATAAAGGCTATGCATAGAAGAACATCATAATTACATAATACGTTACTTAGTTTCTAGGTGACTTAAAGTTACTTCATCATCATTTCCTTCGCCACCCTATACTCCACCCTTTTGGGAGTAATCTAGTTAGCTCATACCTTACTAGTCGTCACTAGCATATACTTATCCCTTTGATAAGTTAAAGTCCCGAACTCTCCCTTTTGAGAGAACGGGCTAGGGGGCAAGAATCACCTTTTCACCACTATAGTTGCTGATGGGTCCAAGGATCATTTCCTCATAATTTTAAGTCACCATTAAGTCTTTGCATGTTATATCATAATACAACTCTCAATAATATTAGGATGATAAACATTCTTCATTATTTGCAACAACAACTATAACATGCAAACCATGAAGTCATTCAATGAAATCAAATACTTAATAAGCATCAAATTACTAAATAGACTTATCATTTCAAACATCAAAAAGGCATCATCATAAATCCTCACCGAAAAGCTCCCTTAAACAACCTAACTTTAGAGTCAGGTAACCTCAATCATTATCTTACTTTCTTATGCATCTAAGGGATTCATTATCATTATTACCCTTAATTATAACCTTCAAGTACATTATTAAACCACATGGGACAACATAGGCACTAGGTTATATTTAAGGCTTTACCGTGCTCAAAGTCCATCTTTAACCCTTTCTTGTTCTAGCTTTCCCTATGATGCTAAAATTAATTACTAAACCAATTATGAATCATTTCACTTATCTAGACATAATAAAATCTGATTCTTATAGCTCTTAAAGGTCTGAACAGAATGATAAATTTCATTCTAGAGTCCTAGAAATATTGCTTTTACCGTTTTCTAGGAAGCTAGTTTTATCTCTAACATGCATAGAATATTCCTTTAGCAATAAACCATAATTATCACAACTTCAAACATATTAAACCATCATCATAAAGTAGTACTAAACTCGATCAGTGGCTGAATCATGAACCTCACATAATTGCTTAAAATCACATTTTAAGTACATGTAAGATACTAGTTTCCCATAAAATCTTTGCAAAGCCTTAAAACTCTTTTAGAAACTAATTCTTTTTGTTAATCTTGAAAGAAATTATAGAACTAAATCAGTAGCTATTTAAAGGGGCCTACCTTAATTATGAGGCCGATTTATATATTGAAAGAATCTTCATGATTAAAATTCTCACTTAAGATAAAAGGAGCAAGTCTTGAGCTTTAGAGATTTAGGTGATAAATAGAATCATAAACATGCTATGCAACCTCATTTTAATCTTGTCTTTATAAGGTGATAACTTGGAATTGTAAACATGATATGCAAGACTTGAAATTTAAACCATGTCAGTCATATTATTATATTCACGAATTAAGGTGATCTGCTTGAATATAAATATGATTATGCAAGCTTGGAAATATAAACATGATGCAAGAGCTTGAAATAAATAAGAAACCTGAAATAATAGTCCCACTAGACCAAGTGAGAGAGAAGAGAATTCTTATTACATCTTATTAAGCTCCAAACTCAAGACTTCTTAAAGAATGAATTCTTTGACTCCAATAATCTTAAGGAAATTGAAAGTGAGTTTTAAAGTTCTTATTATTATGGTTCCAAGAACCTTATTTCTTTGCTTGTGATACTTGGGCAAGTCTTTGGGCTCTAGGATTCTTAGGTGATGACATAATAATAAACATGTCATGCGTTGATTCTTTTAGCCATTATAAAATAAAGTGAGAGCATAAAATAAATATGAGATGCAACCTTTTATCATCTTTAGAGATTAAGTGACAACTTGAAACATAAACATGAAATGCAAGCTTGGAAATTTAAACATGAGAATGCAAGTTCATTTATTCATTCTTGAGAATTTAGTGATGACATAGAAAGTAAACATGGTTATGCAAGGCATAAACTTAAACATGGATGCAAGTTCATTTTATTTCTTTACTAGAGCTTCTCCAAGACTTTAGAGAAATATAAATTCAACCCAATATATCTTAGCAAGACAAAGTGAAAAATACATCTTTCAAGTTCTAAACTCAAGATCTTTATTTTTACATCATAAAAACATCATTCTTTAAAGTTTTGCATCAAGTGGAATTTTCAAGCTTTAGAGGCCTAACTTGTGATGGATTTACAACCAACACTCAAGGTCCTCATCATCAAGCTATCATCATATTCCCATATAGGCCTTATGGCCGAAATGTTCAAAGAAAAGAAAGAAGAAAACCGAATGGAAAAGCTAGAGAAAGTCCATGAAATCATCATTTTGAACCAAGAACAACACTTAGCAAAGCATAGAAATAAGCTTAAAGACAACTCCCTACCTAATTTGTTTTGAAGGAAAGGAAGAGAACTTGGTTTCTTTGAGTGAAATGAAAGAAAATCTCCTTGAAAACTGAAGAAGGTTTCAGCCAAGGGGAGGAAAGAAAGAAAGCTTTTGAGCTTTGGAAAAACTAGAAATGTGTAATTATGAGCAAGGCTTCTAACACTCCTCAAGCATGCCTATTTATAGAAGATTTTGAAGCTCATAAATGGACAAGAAAAGGAGGAAAGTCTGACCAAATTTGAGGAGGAAACAAGGAAGAAAAATCATCTTGTTTGGTGGCTTAAAACATGGAATCATGTTTTCATGGTTCCTTGTTTTCATACCTTGGTTTTTGTGCATTCTTTGACAAATTTTCTGATGCATTATGGACCAATAATTTCGTGCATTACAGCCCATGGAAGAGGAAATTTGTGTGTTCCATGTATTATTTAGGTGTAGGTAAGGTATCTTTGCAAATTAGAGAATTTACAATTAAGGGCTTAGGTGAATTAGTAAGCAATTTGAGTGTTTTAAAGCAATTTTAGGTTCTAATCAATCTAAATAAATAATTTTGACTCTAGATTAATAATTAGAATTTAATAACCTTTAATTTGAGCCTAATATTGCTTAGGTTTCGCTATACGAATCAAAAATCTCAAAATTTGCAAAACTGCACAAAGAGGGCAAAATGGTAATTTTACTTAAAAATTGCCCGAGACCACCCGAGCTTAACTAATGGTTAATCATAGCTTAAAAACATGTTTTAAAACATTTTAGTGAGGTTCGGCTCAGTGGCACAAATGGAGTTAAAACAGCAGGGCGTTTTGGTCATTTCGCGCGAAGCTCAAAATTAGGATTCTTCTCCTCTATTAACACACATAACACAAACAATCCCTTATTATCATCAAAACATCCCCTTGAGGATGGGTGGGGCCCACGATCCTCATTTTGAGTAAAATAA
Organism: Dalbergia oliveri; assembly: GCA_030441495.1. Taxonomy (NCBI): domain Eukaryota; kingdom Viridiplantae; phylum Streptophyta; class Magnoliopsida; order Fabales; family Fabaceae; genus Dalbergia; species Dalbergia oliveri. The sequence continues at coordinate 416,829 of JAMLFY010000026.1, forward strand.
CCTCAGGGGCATTTTGGTCATTTTACACATATAAAAAATTGGGGTTTGCAACTCTCGCATGAATTGCTCCTAACTTTCTTCTAATGTTATATTCCTTTATTGAGGATTGTTCGTTTCAGATTTTATGTAAGAATTACCTAGAGTAATTCGTAATTTCTAACGATAGTAAAAATCGGGTGTTACAAATTAAGGGACTTGCCTCCAAACATATGTCATCATCTTCATCTTACAGGACCTAAGTTTCATATGAAAACAATGGACATAACAAGATTCATTATGAATTTTTAAAGCCATTAGGCTCGGTGTCTTTTAGCATGATTCTTAATGCTATGGGTGCATCATATCTCATCGTCAATGTATGTTAATGCCATATGAACACATATCATAATAATCATGATAAATCAATATGGCATAAAGAACAAGGGTCTCAGAACCTGATCTTTCCTCTTTAATATCTTAGGGACTTAACTTTCTTGCTCTTCTAGGGCCCACCGCTCTATCCTCTTGAGAGTTCTAGGTTATGAGCTTATACCTAATGGTCGTCACTAGTCTATACTTATCATCTCGATAAGTTATTTCCTAACTCCCAGAGTACGGGTAGAGGGCATGGGATCACCTTTCATAACCATTAATTCCTGAGTTCAAAAGATCACCTCTTTGGGTCACCTCCCATAACCATCACCTCTTATAACCATTAATTCCTGGAGTCTAGAGGATCATTTCCACGTGTCTTATGTCACCTTTGATCTTAGCATGTTATTAAGAGATGCAATATATGAATAACATATCATTTAGCCTTTCATGATGAAACACTTAAATCATAACATATCATTTAACATTTCATGCTTGTGAAACACATAAATCATGCACCTCCATACTTCATCATCATAATGCAGCGTTATCACATTATTTGCATATATCCTCAACATGTTATTCATACATGCAAACATGAGCATGTAATCATAGCCATCATCATAACTTATGAATTAAATTTTATGTACAAAATAAAGACTTACAAAAGTTGAATAATAATAATAATAATAAAGAAAAGGAGAATAAAATTTTAGGAAAATTAATTTTGGCTTGATAGCTATTAGCTACGCCAACGTATCCCCTGGTGTAATGAGGAACTCAAAGCCACATCATTCTCTATATTCATTGGTCAATTAGTTTTATTTTCTTTGCAAAGGAATTAAGAACATCAAACTATTGACCAAAAATATTGAATAGAAAGAAATTTGCATTAGGTTGCCAGCTGCATATAGATCTATAATAATATTACAATTATAGACAAAAATAGTATTTGATCATATAGTCTTTAATCATAATGAACAATCTATAGCATAACGATATAATATGTAACATTTAGTGCAAAATATGTATGTGCTAAAATAAAACAATAAATATTTGATAGTATATTCTTTAAAGCATGCTACAATAAAAATATGCCAATATAGTATAATAACACTATTACCACAAATACATACAATGCAAGATTAATCAAAGGGTTAAATAAGAGAACAAATCGAGAAACAATGAAAATTATTAAAAGTTGAATTGAGCCTAATGAATTAAAAATAAGCAATCATTCAACTATCTTTATCTTGTATTATTATTTATTTATTTTATTATTATTATGATTACTATTATATATATTTAAGAAAGAGAGAATGTCAAACCTTCAGGCTAAATTATTCTAGAATATAAAATTTACCAAGCATCAAATAAATTACCAGATCACCTCTTAAACTAATTTACTTAATTCACTCAAACAACTCAAAGTGATTGCCAAAAATTTCTAAAAGATCACACAACAGCCCAAAACTCCAAATGCAATATAGTACATTCCTTTGCCAACATAAAATTGGATAGCCTAAATAAAGTCCGAACAAAATTCAATAGAGGTGGTAGTCCAAAAGAAAATTTCTAGAACCATACAAGAATAATATTAAACAATCCAAACAAAATAAAATGAAATTTCAGCTAGAAGAAACAATATTCCCACAAGTAATAAAAAGGAAATAGAATGTAATCATGGTCAAATGAACCTAGACAACATGAAGAATATTAGTCATTTTAAAAGCTAAGTATGAATGTTAGGACTTCATTATTATTATTATTATTGTTGTTGTTGTTGTTGTTGTTGTTTTGACTGAAATATAGAGAACATGGTTAGGGATAACATTACCCACACTAAACTAAAACTTAAATTCTCTCCCTCACACTCACCACCCGCGCATCTCTCACATGCGCACACATGAAACAAACCTCCTTCTACACGGTCATCACACAAACACACACAAACTAGCACTCTCTCTCTCGCCACTTACCCACACGCGCTTTCTTTCTTCCTTACACACACACTCCCACAGATCACATACATTCACCGAGAACAAAGAAAGATGGAGACAAAGAGAAATATAGAGAGAAAGAGTGTGTGTGAGAGAGGGAACGCTGAGGGGGGACACGGGCAAGGCGTAATGCTGCCATGGTGTCCCTGGAGGCGGAGGTCGTGCGACCTGGAGAAGGCCGACAGCCGGGGCGCTGCGTAAGTAGCCCAGCGAGATCGAAAAAAGGGAAGGGCGAGGAGGGAAACGAAGGTGTGGGCGACCCAGGTCTCCGAGTCGCTGACTGGACAAGGAGGCGCGATGGGTCTGGGCTTTCAGGCTTGCATGTGGCGGTGGTCCTTCCCACTTGGCCAGCTGAGCTGAGAGAAAGAGAAGGTTGGCTTGGCCACGACCTCATGCGATGGTCATTGGGGACATGGCGGTTAGGTAGCACAGGACGAGGACATGAAGTCCCACCTGGTAGTGACGTGGCTGAAGTCCGCCTTCCCTTCCTTCGTTTCAGCTTCCCATTCCTTTCTTTTGTTTTAGATTTGAAATTGAGTTCTCCTTTTAATTCCTTGCGTATTCTGATTATGTTTGGTTTAGGTGATTAAGTGGTGATGGAAAGGAGGTGAATTCCTATGCATGTTGTGGAGGAGGCTAGTTGGAGGCAAAAGGCTCCCATGGGAGCCCATCATTCCCCGATGGCGCTGGACAGTGTGACCTTTCTTCCTCTCGTTCTCTCATTTATGTTTTAGGATCTATCTCTATTCATACTCTATTGGCTTGGTTGATGTTTGTTCATGGTTTTGAGGGTGATATGGATTTTTGATGATGGTGATGACTGTAAGGTTGAGATGGATAGATTACTCCGGTGATATTGTTGTTATGGTTGTATGATGCTATGAAATAGTTTGCTATGAGCATGTGTATGGTTTATGATTTGACAATAGATGTAACCCTAAAAATCATTTAAAAATTAATTTGAGATTTGTAAGTCGTAATTTTAAAAATATAGAGTTAACAACAATGAGGGTGCCAACGGACGTTTTTTTAAAAAAAAAATTTCAATCCTGGGTGAATAGTAACCTTGTGGGCCCAGCCTCAGACAGTTGAAACCCTAGATTCGGGCCCAGAGGATTGCTGAAATTAGGAAAACATGGCAATAAGGTTAGAAATAGGAAGGAATGATAATTTTATACTTAAAATTAATTTTCGGGCAATATAGCCAATAGGAATCGTGTTTACCCGTTCGGTAAAATTTCAATGTGCGATTTTAACACCAAAGATATTTTTAGTCACAAAAAATGGTCAAAGTTTATCCTTTAGGACATGTGGAAGGCCAAGATTTAATCTTGGAATCAAAAGAAAACTAGCCAACCATTTTGCTTTATTACATAATATCTTCATGCAATTGTTATAAGATCAACACATGTCCAAAGCTTGTTCAAGAAGCCAAATCCTTCTTCTTTAACTATCAATGTTGTGCAGCCTTCAAGGAGAAACGAACCAGCCCCCATTTTCATCTTCAAGAGCTTGATCTTGAGTTCTAAGCCCCAAAACCCTAGCCTAGAGTTGTTGAAACATCAAAAGTTCTTCATTAAACTTGTTCTACACCTAATTCTTTACCAATCTAACCAAGAAAATTTCCATTCCTTATCAAAACCTTGTCTCTGTACCTCATACCTTCCTAATATCAGAGGGGTTTGAAGTTGGATTGAGAGCTTTGGATGAGGAGGAAGCAAGCTTGGTTCTCTGAAGCCTAGGAGCTAATAGGTTACTTAAAGTAGGGTTTTTCCTGCCTTTTCTTGTCAAATTTTTCTGATCTGTTTTGGCATGACCTAGGTCGAAATTTCTTGGTTGTTTTGGTTGATATTATGTTGATATTGATGTGTGAATTTTGGTGGTGTGTTTGGATGGTGTTAAAAAAGGGTTTATATCAAAATAAGTTTGGATTAGGTTGCTAGAATTTCTGTTGTTCCTGGAGGCAGCAATTGTAACATCCCTCCTGCTTTATGGATTGTGGATTCCCCACAAACCAACAGGGGTCTTTTCAGCATGCTTTGTCCTCACTCACACGCTCCTGGGAAAACTTCCAGGAGGTCACCCATCCTAAAAGTACCCCAAGTCAGGCACGCTAACTATGGAGTTCTTTCGTGATGGGCTCCGAAAAGAAAGATGCATCTTTGTGGCATAGGTAGTACCAATCAATTCATATAAGCCCTCCTTAACTGTATAGTCCCATACCTATACAACTAGGATCCCTCTCATTCAGGTGTGTAATCGGTTCATTCATGTACCCTTCCGCTTGGAGGCAAGAGCCGCTCCTCTGTGCCAGTCTCACAGCGATTCACTCCCTACCTTGTCCCTGGGCATTATAGTAGTGGTTCACGAATTTCTGGTATATTTGTGGTTGTTTATATGCGCTACAAAAAATTTTAGTTGAAGATAACACCTTAAACTAACTATATGAATTTTCTTGGGTGTTAGTTTTAAGGTTTGATGCCTCAGAAAAATCAGAAACCAAAATGGCAGATGCTGTCCTGATTGTTGAGAACTAAGCAGGTAAACTGTTCAAATTTATTATCATAGCAATTGATTGAATGACCCTTTGAAATTTTTACACGAAGTTAAGGACATATTGAAGTATCAATGTAAATTTTATTATGTATTGGTTCAATCATTTGCTAGGGTGAAAAATTATGAGAACTCTAGTCTAAGCTGTGAATTTGTGGTCCTTGACCATAAATTTGTACAATTTACTGAAGAGTTAGAGAGCTTCGTTTGTCTTGAAATTTTTACAGGCTCTTCTAGACATGTTAAAGTGTCATATAGAATTTTTGTGGTACTTGGAATGGCTGTTTGATGTGATAATTAAATGTTGTGCCTAGGATAGTAAATCTGCCATTGTGTTGGAAATGGATTGATGTTGTGAGTTGATGAACTAATGGCATTTTGGTTCAAGTATGACATAAATACTCGATGTTACCTATTTGGCCATGTGACTTGTGACATATAAAAGTATGCTAGAGGCATGATTGAGATTATATTGTGAATGAATGCCTGTATATGCATTATGCTTGCATTTGAGAAAAGAGAATATATATAAATTTTAGTCGTGCATGTTTTGACATATGGACAAAAACAGAAACAAGACTTAGGTTGAATGAGGGAAGGAAATTGAAAGAGAATCCCCCAATTTATAGTCGATAGACGTATCGGCTAGGAATAAGATCTGTGTGTGATTCGAAAATGGAAAAAAATAAAGTTCGATGATCACGTATAGCTGAGACTTCGTCCTGAATTAACTATTTCCCTGTGGTGTGAACCATTACAGATACCATTTAGTATAAATTATTTATTGTGGGATTGTCCACAATAAATACCTTTGGTATAACTAAGTCTTTCCTATGTCAATGAAAAGAGAAATGCATGACTTGATTTCTATGGCCATAAGTGGAACCATGTCACATTGAGATAAGTTCACTGCATATGTTATATGCCTACTCATCTTACTCTAGATTGGCTGCCTTGGAATGATTTATTAATTGTTGAAACATTATGATATATGTGCTCTAAGTGGTTGATTATTAAAGCTACCACTTGGAGGGATGATTTTAGAATCTTAAAATAAATCTTTAGTTTATATTGCATGATCACATTTTCTTGATAAAAAGCGGCTGGGGTGATGACGATGACATAGATTTTTCGTATATATTTGGGGATGCCCTACTAAGAATTATGTAATTCTCACCCCTGTGTTTGTGTTTCCGTGTTGCCCTCCAGGTTAAGCTCAAGGACTATGACACTGCTACGTAGAGGACTTAGAATGACAATAGTGTAGCAAGTGAATGTTTATATTATGCTTGTATTTAGTGGAATGGATATGTATGTAACTACATTAGAGAAGTAATATGTACTAAAGCTCATAGAGGAGCTTCCTCTTGTACTTAGTTGTGTATTCAATAAAGGTTGTGTAACACTCTGAAAATTACTTAAAAATTAATTTGAGCTTTGTTAGTTGTAATTTTAAAAATATAACGTTTAACAACGATGAGGGTGGCCCAACGGACGCTTAAAAAAAAAAAATTCTGGACCGAGGTGAATAGTAACCTTGTGGGACCCATCCACGGGACAATTGAAAACCTAGATTTGGGCCCCAAGGTGCCCAAAATTAGGAAAACATGGGAATAAGGTTAGAAATAGGTGGGAATGATAATTTTATACTGAAAATTAATTTTCGGGCAATATCGGTTCAATCGGTATAGTGTTTACCCGTTCGGTAAAATTTCGTGTGCGTTTTAACACGAAAGATATTTTTAGTCACCACAAATGGTCAAAGCTTATCCTTTTAGGACATGTGGAAGTCCAAGATTTAATCTTGAAATCCAAGATTAGATCCTAGCCATCCATTTTACTTTCTTAGGTTAAGAATTATCTAGTTTTATAATATGATATTCATGCATTAAATACAAGATATATACAAGCTCATATCTTCTCCACCAAGCCATAGAAATTTCGTGCAGCATGCTAAGAGGGCAGTCACCATTGTTGTCTTCTCCAAAAGCTCAAGTTTCATTTTCAATTCACCAAAACACTTGCCCAAAATTGCTAAAACCATAAAATTCCTTCACTAAACTTGTTCTCACCTTAATCTCTACAAATCTAACCGATTGAAATTTTCATTCCTTACTAAACCTTACCTTGCTACCTCACCCTCACTGAGTTAAGAAGGAGTTTGGGTTGATTTGGGGAGCAAGAAGGCAATCTTAGAGCACCTTGGGGTCAAGGAGCCATTAAGTCACTAAAAGTAGGGTTTTCTTGCCTTTTCTTTTTCAAATTTCTGGTGTGATCTAATTGAGCTAGGTCTGAAATTTCTTGTTATATTGGTTGATATTATGTTGATATTGATGTATGAATTTTGGTGGAGTGTTTGGATGATGTTAAAAATCATTTTTGTCAAAAGGAAATTTGGTCTATGCTGCTGGATTTTCGGTTTTTACATAGGCAGCCATTGAACTCGAATTTTCTAGTATACTTGTGGGTGTTTTCATGAGCTAGAAAAAACATATGTTGAAGCAAACATCCTAGGATAGTTCCAAAAATTTTCTTGAGCTCTGATTGTGACTCCTAGTGCTCTAAAAAAATCAAGAACCGAAGTGGTTTCTGTGTTGTCCTGGATTAGTGGAAACTGAAGCTGTGAATTTGTATAATTTTATTAATGGAGCAAATGATTGAATTATCCTTTGAAATTTTTACGGGATATTTTCAACATCTTGATGTATACCCATGATTTTTCTTTTGAACTGATTCAATCATTTGCTAGGGTTAAAAATTGTGAGAATCTAGTTCTGAATTGAGTATGAGGGGTCTGACCACTAAAATTGTTGAATTTTATTATCATATTTAGAAACTCTTTTTAACCCGAAATTTTCATGAGCCTTGTGGACATATTGAAGTATCTCAGGAATTTTCATAGCCTTTAAATTGATTGTTTAATTTGTGAAATAAATCATGCTCCGTAAGTTAAAATTCTGCCAAATGCTGTGTTTGTACCGAAATGAATTAAACTCTTGATTTAAAAGTCAAATGATCTTTGGTTCAAGTATGATGTACATGAATGCATGCTAATGACATTAAAGATTGGTTTATGAGAAATGAATGAGAATTACTTGTGATTGATTGTATATATAAGCTTTAAGCTTGCGATGGAAAAAAAAAAAACGTGATAAATGAATGATATATATATTGGAAACATTACGACATTTAGAAACTATGCTAACGCATATAGTAATGTGAGCTTGAGGATGATGTACATACTAAGTAAAGAATGAAGTCCCCTTTTAGTTCGAAAAGGGCACGCAAAGGTCCGCTTTAGTCTCTAAAGGACACGAGAAAGGTCCCCTGAATGTGTAAAGGGCACGGGAAAAGTCCCCTGAATGTGTAAAGGGCACGGAAAGGTCCCCTGAATGTGTAAAGGGCATGGGAGAGGTCCCCTTTAGTCCGAGAAGGGCAAGAAAAGTCCCTTCGATGTACGAGGGCACGTAAAGTTGAAAATGAATTATTATGATGTTGAGTAGTAGGACATATGTATAATGAGTGATGGAGTAATTAAAATAAATCCACTTCGAAAGAATGACTTTTGCACTTTAAAATGAACCTTTGATATATGTTGCATGCTCACAATTTTACTAATAAACCGAAGTGGCTAGGACAATAATGATGGCATGAGTTTCATTATATGTTTGGGGATGCCTTGAGAATTTTAGAATTCTCACCCCTATGTGTTTGTTTTCGTGTCGTCTCCAGGTTAATTCCAGAGAACATGAAGCCCTACAAGAGACTGAATTGGAATTTCTAACTTAGTAATGGAGACTCGTATCTATTGTACTTAGATATGTACATGTAAATATAGTAAAGAAAGATATGTACTAAAGCTCATAGAAGAGCTTCCTTTTGTACTTGACTTGTACTAAATAAATACTTTGTTTCCTTGTTATATATTTTGATAGAACCACGAGTTAGTTACTACACGATTTTAATTGATTCTTGCTATAGATAATTAAGAAAGGTTCGCTAATTAATGAGTAACAACTCTGAGTATGATACCATGGCTTAAGGATAGAATTGTACTTGGGGGATGTTACAGGTTGTACTTTCTTTGTTATATACATCTTTCAATAGAATTTCGCTTAGTTATTACACACGTAAATCAAGCTTTCTATATATACTTAAGAAAGGTCTGCTAATTAATAAGTAACAACTCTCGAGTATGACATCATGACTTGAGGATGGGGTTGTACTTGGGAGGATGTTACAATAGATGAAGAATGAAAATTAGATAATAGGAGCCATAAAAATACCAACGAAGTTGTCCTCCTCTTGTTTTTGATTTGCCAAATCTTTCAGCCTTTTTGATTTTTCCCTCCCACCTCTCTAGAGTCTCTAAAAATTAGATCCCCCCTCCTCTCCTTCCTTCGTTTCCCTTTATTTATGTTGCACCTGCTTCGATAATTGATATTTGTTCCCATCTTTTCTCTGGAGTATAGGGAACCACACGGACTTGTCCCTTTACGCCTTCCACTTTGTCCATTATCTCAACACTCAGAGCCCATCCCTGTCAGTCTCGGTTGGTTTCATGCTGAAAATGGGAGATGATGGAGCGAACACCCATCCTGTTTCTCTCTCTCTTTTTATTTTTTTTAATGCTGTATTTTTGCTTTGGGATATGTACATGGATATTATTAATATTATATATAGAAATTCTCTTCCCCCTTGTTTTTGTAACTTAACGTGCCATCATAACAATTTTTATATTATTTGTGCAACTTGGCAAGGAATTAGGGACAATAATTAGTTTATAGTGTCTAAAATAAAAAGTTTCATCACAATCACACACATATGCCAAAGCATGCCTTCCAATGAATACGTTTCATACTTTTACATACATATCTATATTTACAATAGCAATCTATTTTCAATAATTCGGTATATTTTAAAATTTAAAGTTTTTATGTAAAAGTTATAGTAGTATATAATTGAATAAAAATACTATACTCATATATATCGTATCAAAATTAGTAATGTCATAAATAAAAACACTAAAAACTTTAAAATAATTAAAGACAACAATTAACATAATCATGCATTTTAATAAATTATTAGGAGGCTAAAATTAATTAGGAAAGACTAATTATCTAGTAATTAATTAGTTAAGGTAATCAACTCTTAGTTTGACCCAGTTGATCTTAATTAATCACATAATTAAGACCAAATGAAAATTGGGGTATTACAATAAGTGAAAGGGTTCCTTGGAATAATTTCACTACATTTGACATATGCATAATCATAACATATGTGATCTCTTGAGTAAAGTTGCTTATTATGTGTTTGAGCTTCATGATATATGTGCATTAAGTGAGTGAATGCTAAAAGAAATTCACTTCAAAAAAAATAATTTTTTTGAACTTTAAAATGAACCTTGGATAGATGTTGTATGCTCACATTTTATTAATAAACGAAGTGGTTGGGGCGATGACAATGACATTATAAGTGTATAACTTGGGCATTGCCCCTCGAATTGTATAATTCTCATTGCTGCTTGTTTGTGTTCCCGTGTCGCCTCCAAGTTGATCTAGAGAACAATGAGGCCACTATGTGAAGAGCGGCACACCGTAGCTTACTAGTAGTTAATGCTTTTATTATGTTGTACTTAGTGGAATGGATATATATGTAAATGTATTAGAGAACATATATGTACTAAAGCTCATAGAAAAGCTTCCTTCTGTACTTACTATGTATTCAATCAATGTTGTGCTTTTTCTAATATGTTTTAATAGAATTACGCTTAGTTATTATACACGTTAATCGAGTTGCTATAGATATTTAGAAAGTCTATTAAGTTATAAGTAACTACTCCTTGAGATCGATGTCATAACTTAAGAATGATGTTGTACTTGGGAGGATGTTATAGCTCACGTATTTCACAATCTCAATTATCTAGTCATAGAGTCCACAACAACAACTCCAACATTACCATCAATTGAACATCTCAAGTTTACAACATCAAGCTAATATTGAGTTTAGCCATCATATCAATTTCAAGAACTAATCATTCCTAGCACTTCTCACCAATAGAGCGCAAGACACAACTCAAATACCCCTAGCACTTTCAAGTTTCTATACTTCGTGAAATTAATGTTGCTCCTTTGCAACTACATCCCAATAGTTAGGCAATGATCCACGTCTTTGAGATTGCTGTGAGGATCCTCTCTTCCCTGGGTTTTCCTGTATCTCTTCATCTTTACCAAGCCTCTAGCGGTTCCTAGATTTCCTTTCAAGGATGCGTGATAAGAAAGTTTTTGAATCATTCGAGGAGTCCCTACATCATTTTAAAGAGTTTTATTTTAAGGTTAGGGGGTTCCACACCACCAACCATTTTTTTGCTGCAAGGCCTTCAAGTTTCAAGTTCCTTTACTTTTGGACTCTCAGCCTCGGTCTCGAAGGATAATTACGAGTTGCTAAACCTATTGAGTGCTCGTAGTCAAGTTCTTCTTGATTCATGGAGGTACAATCCTCTTAGTTTGAAGAGTTTTCCTTTCTACCTCAAAGGCGTTGCCACTTACCTTGGTCTGTTTTTTGACTTTGTTGTTTTACTGTTTCCATTTTTGTTTACTAGTTGGTTATGCACTTATGCTTCTTGCTTTTGCAGGTGAAATGGCTTCTCATTTTAGTGTCAGGAATTGCGATCTTAGGTGTTGAAAAGGAATGCAGGAAGGCTGTTAGCTCAAAGCCAGACCCAAAGGTGAGTTCCACTCCCTCCATTGAATCCGACCAACATGTCTGAAAGGCAGAAGTTGGACATCCATACTTCTCCCAATAAGTGAACGGAACTTGTCGCCTACCTTCTCAAATTAGAAATTTATTTTAACGCTAAGTTGTACAAAAAATGTAGTAAAGGGCATAACCTAAGTTGTCTCTCAAGAAGGTTTCAACACTTAGTTGGCAAAATTGGGGATTTTGAGAATTAAATCAAAGCAATTTAACTTAAAGGATAATAGAAACAAGGTAATAGCAACGGTGAAGAAGCATAGTAATGTATTCCTAGGATTGAAAATTAATTATCATGGACCAAATATTAAATCCATTAGTGGCTATTAGTAATAAATTATTGACAATTCTACTAGTGATCAATCGATCCCTAAATCTGACCAATAAAAATAATTAATAAACAATATCTCAATTTAATTGAAAACTACAGTGATTTAAGATACCAATTGCTATAGCCTACCGCTAATTGGAAAATTAATTCTAACATCTTCCTCAAACATAAACCAATAAATCTATCAATTTATCTCAAAGAGTTTTCCTAAATGACGATCGCCAATTTAGTTGTACCAATAAAGATTATAGCAATCACCACAATAAATATAGGATAGAACTAAAATTAAACCAATATATTTAATATCAAAAGAGGGTCTAAACATTATCCCCATCCAGAAACCTTTACACAGTAAAGAAATCTATCCTCCATCTTTGGAGGATTACAACAATGAAAATAAAAGAGAACCTGAAAATAATAGCAACAATCCTTGCCACAATCTCCAAGGTAAAACACCTTCACCGATGGAGTCCTTAAGAGAGAGAGATATAGGGAGAGAATAATAGCAACTAAAATTGGCAACCTAAAAGTAAGTCAAAAGCTAAGGTAAAAGTCTGTAACAATTCCTTAAATATCTCTCTAAAAATGGGCCAAAGTGGGCCCAAAATTGATTTAACGAGCTATTCTGCATCATGGCATGAGGGCCTTTGCTAATTAAGCTACGCTAATTAAAATAATTTTTTGGGTGTGCGAGAGCTGTAGCACTAGATAGAATTGATGTCTTCATGTATTTGGTCATTTTGGCTCCAAACGTCCAATCTGTCCTTAGCACTAGAAATAGAGATTGTAGCACTTTGAATAAGCTTTCCAATGCCCCCAAAATCACCTTAATCAAACATCTATAGCTCCAGATATTACGAAAATACTAACTGGAAGTCCAGTTGGACAGCATCAAAACATCAGCAACCTTTAATCTTGCAACTCGATTTTCACTAAGATACTCTTAGAACTGTGTTTTGAGTTGAACATGAAAGTTTTAGAGTACTTCTTGAGCTTTCCAAAACATCTTTATTTGTCATAATCCGATCCCTGTTGAAAGAGATATAGATTTTCCATTACAATTCTTTTTGTAAATGTGCTCAAATAAGCTCAAGAACTCTTCTATTTTGCTTCAAAATTCTCCCAAATTGATTGCAACTACAAGCTCCATGTAAAGAGCTTCTAATCTTGTTCTTGACATTTTGCACTCAATTCAAAGCTCCTGTACACAAAACCATACTTAAAGTGACAACTCAAATGCAACATGGTGTAATTATAAATTATTTCAAAATCATTATAAAAGCCAATAATTCTTCTAAAATTACACAATGAGGAATAAATCAAAATCTTAATTAATTACATTAATAACTCAGCAAAACTCCTGCAAAAGGCTAATGTTTGGCCGCAAGATAAGTGGCGTAAATGCCTCTTATCAAACTCCCCCACATTCAAGCTTTCACATGTCCTCATGTGAAAAATCAGAATCAAGACGGATAAGAAACGGTATGCAAGGACTACACTAGACTCCTAATACTAGAAATGCATGATGCATAAAATTAAATGACAATACACCAATCAAATGAACCTAGAGGCATAATAATAAGTTTTCACACCAACAATTAAGAGAATTGCAACAAGCAAGGCATGAGCAAGGACATAGCACACAAGTAAGAATCCATATATGATGCATGGACCAAGTACAAAAATCCTCCCAAGGTTAGTGTTTGCCACTCATTCATCAAGTATTTGTGGTTATGATGCACACTCAATCACCTCAAATGAAAATGCATTACCATAGGCTTGCTATGGGTCTCATTCTCCATTTTGTCACATATATATGTATACTGAATAAGGGGACTTACCTTTGGTTGTAATGGGACTTAGATGAATGTGGGTAATTATATAGGCTAGTGAGTTAAACCTGTAACACCCTAATATTTAACCTAAACACGCCTAGGATGTATTAAGATTGATTATTAGTTATTACTTCCTTTTAAATCCATTTGTAAAACTACTTAGCGGAAAATTCAGGTAAAACTTTTTTTTTTAAAATACGTAAAACAAAATACGAGCCGTCGCGTATTATAAGCGAAACGTAAAGCAGCAAAGGATTAAAACATACAACATAAAGGCATTCCAGAGCACCTCCATTCATAAAACAAATACCATGACATTAAATAGCATAGTTGATACATAGTTCAAAATACATAACTGAAATAAAACGGAACATAGTCATACCCTTACAAGGTGGGCAGAGCTTGGTACATAACAGGAAATACATAAAAGGAAACACAAATAGCAAATACATGAAAGGCCCTTAAAGATAAAACCCAGCTAAAATAGCCCTCCACTCCAACGCCTACTGATGATACTAATCCTTAGAGAAGAGACGTATCCGTTAAGCTGCGAACTACCTGGACGTAGCCCAACGAAGAGGGGGCGTAGGCATGCGAACTGGTGGAACAACATGGCTTCCTCGGCATGGGCGCCTCTTGGGCTAACGTGTCCGCCTCACAAGCCTTCACTGAGAACTAGATCCTCACTACCCCTACCTACTCCATGGGCATCGAAGGAGCGGAGCCTTCCAAATAGGTCCTCCCCAGGAGGTATGAGGGAACGTACTCTGGATATAGCATCCAGATGAAGATCAAACATGGTGGGTCTACTCGTCATGGGGCCGTCTCTCAAAGATCAAATGGTAAAGCTAAGGAGAGGTCGGAGTAAATGAAAGTTAGAGACTAGAGATGAACGGGCGGCCCATGTATGCAAAAATACGCAGCACAACGACCCTCAAAATGATATGACTGGTGCTTTAGGTCATAGTGCACTTCCCAACGAGCGTATCAACGAAAAGCACGAACGATGCCATCGAAATCTGAAGATGTAGTGGGAAAAGAAGAAAGAGGGGTGAGAATCTTGCTAAAAATCTCTAGGAGTCCTCCTATCCTATTATGAAAAGGTTAAACATGCAAAGTTTCATTATGAGGTTTTCATAAAAGCATTTAGTAGATCGTCTTTTATAATGAATTTTAATACATGTATGGGGCATGGCAAAACATGAATGCATGGAAATACTTTATACAAACAAACTAATACAATGTCATCAATAATTAATTCTCATATAAGTGGCATGTAATTTCTCATAATCAACTTTTCTCTTTAATAAGCAAGATGCTTCTCATCTTTCTCGTTTCTCAAACTTGTGACATCATGGTATTAAAAATAGTCAGACCCCTGATACTAGGCTATGAGCTCATACCTAAGTAGTCGTCACTAGTTCTTATTTACCCTCTTGATAAGTGTATCATAATCATAAAAATAATATCGACTTGAGTCGGGGAACTGAGGATCACCCATCATGGGACTTTTTTCTTCGAAACGCATCCGTTAAGCCAAGTGACTTTTCTTTGGCAGGGCTAATTTTACCTTCTCCTCACTGCAGGAGAAGTACGTCTAGTACTGTGAAATGCATCATTGGTTAAGACCAATGATATTGTCCGCTCGGTATGGCTCCACGACCATACCCCCACGGTTTTCCTTTCTCCTAACCGTAGGGAGAAATGCGTCTAACATGTGACATTTAAAATCTCTCTTTCAAAAACTTTCTTAAGTCCCTCAAATTTGAAGGAAATTCGCAGCATGACATCTGCACCATGAATTTCCTCAAATTTGAGTCATGCCACATAACTCAAATAACACATGTTGTTCTCAAGAAATTCCTCAATCAAGTAAATCTCTCAATCAGGAGCATACCCTCCTAGTTCATTCATATCTCGCATTCTCATGCATCTTAAGCATAGCATACCACATCATCACAACAACATGCCACAAATTCACATATAGTCTCATATTCATGTTATTAATACATTCACATTCATCACGAATATACTCACTCGGTCTCTTCTCACATCACACCTCCTATCTCATGGTATCTTATACTTTGGCCCTTATGGGTCTTAAATCTGTGTTATAGTTATCCTAACACCCATTATAGATCTTTTAACACCTAAGGGATCATTACTTGTAGTTTCCTCTAATATTTATGCTTACTAACACATTCAAACGGCATTGTATATACTAGTTGCCATGATCGTTATTAGACTATGGGGTTCTAGATACGTCTTTGACCTTTTCTAAGTTACTCTCTTCGCCTAAGACTTTATTTCAACTCCTAGACATATCCACTAATTATGAACCATTTTCCTTAAGTTCAATTATGCTGGAACAGAAGTTATTATTCTTGTGTCTAAGTGATTTAGAATTCTTGTTTCAAGTCCTTTCTAATTACTTATTCTTCCTAACTTCCAAAATCGTTCCTCGCTTCACTCAAGTATAATCTTACACATTTTAACTCCATAAAACAGAATTAATATAGTGGCCAAGCAACAAGATAGAAACTAAAAGTGTGCATCAGCATAATCACACAAATTAGGTTATAAGTACATATAAGTTGCTTTTTGGGACAACGGAGCAAAAATGGTGGTTTGGTAATTGATTACATGAGCCTGGTAATTGATTACCAGAATTAAATTTTATTTTGGGTTCGAAGAACAACAGGTAATCGATTACATAGAATGGTAATCGATTACTTATGGTTAAAAACTATTTTCCAAAAAATGAAGAACATCAGGGTAATCGATTACATGAACATGTAATCGATTACATGAATTAAAGGTTGGTTTGGGCATAATAACGCCTCGGTAATCGATTACATAAGTTGGTAATCATTACAGAACCCAAGAATTTGAGAAAACATAATTTTTGACACATTCTAAGCTTCTTAAACACCTTAGACCTTATAAAACATCTTTCTAACATTTCCTTGAAAACATCCTCACATTTTTACAAAATCAAAACCATCATTGTATTATGACTAAAACACATCCACTTGACATGGTTAAAATTTCCATTTTTTAAAACTTTATATATGATACTTGGGCAAGTCTTTGAGCTCTAGAATATTTAGGTGACATAATCATAAACATGCTATGCACTTTATTTACTCTTCATTATAAAGTAAAGTGAAAGCATAAAATAAATATGCAATGCAACCTCATTATTATCTTTAAAGATTAAGTGATAACTTGAAATATAAACATGAAATACAAGTTTGGAAATTTAAACATGATAATGCAAGTTCATTTATTTATTCTTGAGAACTTAGTTGTAACACCCTAATAATTAACCCAATACACCTAGGTATCTGATTAATTACTAGACTTTACTCTTTGCTTCAGTTCCTTAATCATGCTTTGAAAATACTTAGTGAAATTATGAGCCATTTTTTTTTAAACATAATTGAAAACGTGAGCCGCGCTTAACGTGAATGATTTAGCAAAATTTAAAAGACACATAGGAATTTACAAACATCACATCATAATATATTGGCTCCATCAAGCATCCATAATTACATATCATATAGATATTTTGCCTACCAACAGGATAAGTGTAGGCAATCTAACAAAACATAAATAATATATGGATGGAAGGACATCCATTAATGGCACCTAGTAATAACACTCCAGGGATAGGGATAGATATCTGAAATATACGAGTGAAACTAGCAAGATCAAGTTCAATTACCGGTAAGCCTCAATGTGATTCACGAACGCTTCCTTCTTTTCTGAAGACGAGATGGAAAGAAAAATAGAGGAGTGAGAAACTTATAAAAAGAATCTCAGTAGGGTACTCACCTCATGATGCATTGTGTCATCATCATCGTCCCCAGGAACCTCTGGGTTATTATGAAATAGTGAGCATGCTAAGATTGATTTATTAAGTTCGAAAATATACTTTACCGAGGTTCGTCGTTTTAATCATGTCTTATAATGCATCATAAACTTAGCATGTCATGTTTATAATGAACTTTTCCTTTTATCAACACATCATATTCTTAATCATCATATCATAAATACTATGCATAAAAGAACATCATATTTCTCATCATCATATCATAAATACTATGCATAGAAGAACATCATATTTCATCATCATCTCATAAATCTATGCAGAAGAACATCATACCATAATAGCTATGCACAAGACATGGTGCACATATTTCTTTCCTTTAGTGTCCTAGGTGACTTAAAATCTTGTCATCATCATCATTATTTTCCTTGGGCCACCCTATCTCCACCCTTTTGGGAGTAATCTAGGTTATGAGCTCATACCTTACTAGTCGTCACTAGCATATACTTATCCCTTTTGATAAGTTAAAATCCGACTCTACCCTTTTGAGAGAACGGGCTAGGGGGCAAGAATCACCTTTTCACCACCTCTAGTTGATGGGTCTTAAAGGATCATTTTCTCAAGATCACCTTTTCACCACCTATAGTCTGATGGGTCCAAAGGATCATTTCCTCATGAGTTTAAGTCACCATTAAGTCTTAGCATGTTATATCATAATCATCAAGATGCATGAACATTCTCATTGTTTGCAATAGCAATTATAACATGCAAGCCATGAAATCATTCAATAATATCAAATTCTAGTAGGCATTACATCATCATATAACTGACATTCCAAAGCATCAAAAGATGTCATCTAAAATTTTCAAGGTAAAGCTCCTTAAATAACCGACTCTAAAATTGGGTAACCTTAATTATCAAACTAATTACTTATGCATCTAAGGGATTTATTACCATCAATTATAAGCCTTAAGAACATTATTAGACTATATGGGGTAGCATAGACAGTAAGTTGTTCTTAAGGTTTTATGGTGTGCTAGAAGTTATGTTTTTAACCTTTCTCGTTCCGCTTTCCCTATGATGCTAAAATTAATTACTAAACCAATTATGAATCATTGTCCCTTATCTAAACATAATAATATCTGGTTCTTAAGGTCACTAAAGGCTCTGGACAGAATGCATAAATTTCATTCTCTAAAGTTCTAGAAATCTTGCTTTTACGGTTTTCTAGGAAGCTAGTTTTATCTCTAACATGCATAGAATCATTCCTTTAGCAATAAACCATAATTATCACAACTTCAAACATATTAAATCATCATCATTTATTGGTACTAATCTCATATAGAAGCCGAATCATGAACCTCATATAATTGTATAAAATCACATTTTAAGTGAACATAAAATATTAGTTTCCCGTAGAATCCTTGCAAAGCTTTAAAACTCTTTTAGAAACTAATTCTTTTTGAAAGAATCTTCATAATTAAAATTCTCACTTAAGATAAAAGGAGCAAGTCTTGAGCTTAAGAGATTTATGTGATATCTTAGAATCATAAACATGCTATGCAACCTCATTTTAATCTTGTCATTATAAGGTGATAACTTGGAATTATAAACATGATATGCAAATCCATTTCTTTATCTTTAAGATTTAAGGTGATGACTTGAAAATTAAACATGATGCAAGAACTGGAACGCGTAGTCCGCAGGACAAGTGGAGGGAGAAGAAAATCTTAAGAAGGAAGCGCGGATCCGCACTGGACCGATGAAGGGAGAAGAGAATTATTATTACATCTTTTTAAGCTCCAATCTCAAGACTTCTTAAAGAATCAATTCTTTAACTCCAATAATCTTATTTCTTTGCTTGTGATACTTGGGTAAGTCTTTGAGCTCTAGGATCTTTAGGTGATGACATAAAAATAAACATGTCATGCGTTGATTCTTTTAGCCATTATAAAATAAAGTGAGAACATAAAATAAATATGAGATGCAACTTCTTTATTATCTTTAGAGATTAAGTGACAACATGAAATATAAACATGAAATGCAAACTTGGAAATTTAAACATGAGTATGCAAGTCCATTTATTCATTCTTGAAATTTTAGTGATGACATAGAAAGTAAACATGATTATGCAAGGCATAAACTTAAACATGGATGCAAGTTCATTTGATTTCTTTACTAGAGCTCCTTCAAGACTTTATAGAAATACAAATTCAATATATATATCTTAACAAGACAAAGTGAGAAATACATCTTTCAAATTCTAAACTCAAGATCATAAAATCATCATAAAAACATCATTCTTTAAAGTTTTGCATCAAGTGGAACTTTCAAGCTTTAGAGGCCTAACTTGTGATGGATTCACAACCCACCTTCAAGGTCCTCATCATCAAGCCATCATCTTAGTCCCACCTAGGCCATATGGCCGAATTGGTTAAAGAAAAGGAAGAAGAAAACCAAATGGAAAAACTAGAGAAAATCCATGAAATCATCATTTTGAACCAAGAACAACACTTAGCAAAACATAGAAATAAACTTAAAAACAACTCCCTACCTAATCTGATTTGAAGGAAAGGAAGAGAACTTGGTTTCTTGGAGTGAAATGAAAGAAAATATTCTTGAAAGGTTGAAGAAAGAATTTCAGCCAAGGGGAAGAAAGAAAGAAAGTTTTTGAGCTTAGGAAAAACTTGAAGTTGTGAAATTTTTGAGCAAGTCTCTAATGACTTCTAAGCATGCCTATTTATAGAGAATTCAAGCTCATAAATGGACAAGAGGAGGAGGAAAATCTGACTAAATTTAGGAGGAGACAAGGAAGGAAAAATCATCTTGTTTGGTGGCTAAAACATGGAATCATGTTTCAAAGTTCCTTGTTATGGTGATTTTTGGCATTATGTTTTAGTGTAATTTTTTGATGTATTATGGCTGCATTATTTCATGCATTACAGCCTCATGGAAGAGGGTTTTGTGTGTTCCATGTATTATTTAGGTGTAGGCAAGGTATTCATGCAATTTAGAGAATTTACGGTTAAGGGCTTAGGTGAATTAGTAAGCAATTTGAGTGTTTTAAAGCAATTTTAGGTTCTAATCAATTTAAATAAATAATTTTGACTCTAGATTAATAATTAGAATTTAATAAGCTTTAATTTGAGCCTAATATTGCTTAGGTTTGTTAGACAAATCAAAAATCTCAAAATTTGTAAAACTGCACAAAGACGGGGCAAAACGGTCATTTTACTTAAAAATTGCCCGACCACCCGAGCTTAACCAATGGTTAATCATGGCTTAAAAACACCTTTTAACACATTTTAGTGAGGTTCAAGCTCAGTCGGCACGCAATTGGAGTTAAAACTGCAAGGGCGTTTTGGTCATTTCGCGTTGAGCTCAAAATTAGGATTCTTCTCCTCTATTAACACACATAACACAAACAATCCCTTATTAACATCAAAACATCCCCTTGAGGATGGGTGGGGCCCACGATCCTCATTTTCAGTAAAATAACCTCAGGGGCATTTTGGTCATTTTACACGTCCAAAATTGGGGTTGCAATACTTGCACGAATTGCTCCTAACTTCTCTTCTAACGTTATATTCCTTTATTAAGGATTGTTTGGTCTCAAATTTTATATAATATTTACCTACGGTAATTGATAATTCCTAATGACAGTAAAAATTCCAGTAAAAATTGGGGCGTACATTAGTGATGACATCAAAATAAGCATGGTATGCAAGGCATAAACTTAAACATGAATGCAACTCATTATCTAAGAGTTCTTGCAAGACTTTAGAGGAACATCAACCTTAATCCAATATGTATCTTAACAACATAAAGTGAGCTTTAGAGTTCTTTACACCAAGTCTTCAAAGAAGTCTTTGATTTGAACTTCATCATGAAGCTCAGAAAATGGACTAAGACAAAAACATCAATACTTATCAAAACAAACATAAAAAGAACTCTCATTCTTTATTTTATTGCTCGTGGGCTTCAATCTAGAGTAAACTCTTAAACCAACCAACTTTAAGGTTGGCAAGAGTAGCTTAGAACTCTTTGAAAACATATGATTAGTTTTCTTAACAAAACTTTTAGTGATCTACTTAACATTTTTATCAAACTTTGTACAAAGAAAGGAATAAAACTGAAATCTTTGAGAAGGAAAAGAAAAGGAAAAACCAAACCATCTATGGTCAAAGACCAAGTTTTCAAGCTTTAGAGGTTTCTCATATGGTATCACAAGACCATTATCTTGAAACCTCATCATCAAGCCAAAGTATTTCTCATAAAAGGCTCCAAGGTCGAAAATGAAAGAGGAAGAAGAGGAACTTTGAAAAAAAAGAGAAAACTAAACTCTCTTTGAGGAAAGCAACCAAAACTTGAAAATAAACCCTACCTAATGAAGTACTGAATGAAATGCAAGGAAGCTTGATCCTTTGAGATGAGAAGGAAAGAAAATCTTCCTTAGAGCTTGAAGAGGAGTTTCGACCAAGAGAGGAAAAGGAAGAAAGAAAGGAACTCTTTGAACTTTGAAGAAGGAAGCTTAGAGTTGCAATGTGTGTAAAGGTTTTTGTGAGCTTTCAAGCTTGCATATTTATAGAGAAAATGGAGCTCATGGGTGTTTGGAGAAGAAAGCCAACGGCCTTGAGGGCAAGGAGAGAAGAAATATCTCTTGATTGGCATGGGCTTAGGCATGGGCAAGCATGGGTGGAAGTATGGGTCATGGTATGGCTTGAAGTATGACCTTTGAGTAAAGAGAAAATCCAACATGTGACACAATTTGGGGGGATTTTCGCAGCATATCAGCCAAAGAGGAGGAGATTTTGCTCATGTAATTGTGGTTTAATAATGTGTTTTGGTGTTCTTTGATTAAGGTTTTGATTAGGAGTTTGTAAGAAGGTGTTTAGATGAGGTATGTAACACCTTAATATTTAACCCAACACGCCTAGGACGTATTAAGATTAATTATTAGTCATTACTTCCTTTAAAACCTCTTTTAGAAATAACTTCAGGAAAATCAGATAAATTTTTTTTTTGAAATAGGTGTGAAAAAACAAAGTGCGAGCTATTGCTTATAACATACACGAAACGTAAAGCGGAAGAATAAATAAATCACATCAAAATAAAAGCATTAAAGGACACGTCAATCATAAGAACAATCATTTCATGATATTAATTAACATAGTTTAATACATAATCACTGAATTATAAAAGAAAGCATAAAGTCTTACCCATATAAGTGGCAGAGCTTGCAATACATGAAAACATAAAATACAGGAAAACATAAAGGAAAACATAAATAATAGATGCACGAGAAGCCCTCAAGAGATTGGACCCAAGCTATGGCTACACACTGAATCTACTGAGATGATGTTCTCCTCGTCCCTCGATGGTACATACCCATGAACTCGAGCCAGCTCCTCGGGTGCGTAGGCGGAAAGGTGGACGAACATGGCCTCTCTCGATGTGGACGCATCTCTGGCGATGAGCTAACCTCCGCTGCGTCACGTATCCTCCTACCCATCCCGGTATCCATGGGTACAGCCGGGGTAGAACCTTCAAAAGGATGAGAAGGGGGATCACGGGTCGATCTTGAATGTCTGAGGCGAGGCACATACTGGGTAGCCTCATGCCGCCGAAGATGGGGCAGGCCCGGCAGTTCTGCTCATTGTGGGGCCGCGTCCTCTCAAAAATCAGATCATCTCCATAGGAGAGGTTAGGGTGAAGCGGAAATTGGAACTGGAAAAGCAAATGGGCATCCTATGAATGCAAAAATGCGCACGGTGCAGTGACCTTCAAAATGATAGGACTCGTGATCAAGGTCGTAATGCACCTCCCACATGGGGTGTCAACGAAGATCACGAACGACGCCATCGTGGTCTAAAGACGTAATGGAAAGAGAAACAAAAGAGAGGGTTGAGAATCTTGCTAAAGAATCTCGTAAGGAAACCTCCTATCCTAATGTCATCGTACGTTAGGAACCTTGGGTTTATTATAAAAAAGGTTACACATGCAAAGGGTCATTATGAGCTTTTTGTAAAAGATAATTATCCAAGGTCAATGTCTTTTATAATGAATTTTAATGCATGTATGCATCATAGTAAAACATGTATGCATGGCAAACTTAGCAATAATAAGCATATCATTAACAATTAAAATCACACATAAGTGGCATGTAACTTTTCATGATCAAACTTTCGCTCTCATGAGCATGATATTTCTCATCTTTTCTCATTTCTCAACTTGTGACATCATGATTTTCAAAACAATAGTAACCGACCCTAATACTAGGCTATGAGCTCATACCTTAACTAGTCGTCACTAGTTCTTACTTATCCTCTTGATAAGTGAATCATAATCATAAACATAATAATAACAACCCGACTTTCAGAGTATGGGCAGAGGACCTAAGGAACCACCCATCATGGGACTTTCTTCCTTCTCGGAAATGCATCAAGGTTAACAATGACTTGTCCGCTTGGAGGGCTGATGTCGATGCCCTTACGATTTTACCTTCTCCTCACCGTAGTAGGAGAAGTACGTCTAAAGTCTGTGAAACGCATCATCTGTTAAGCCAATAATTGTCGGGCTCAATTATATCCCATCACATTCCTCCCATGGGTTTCCTTTCTCCTCACCGTAGGAGAAATGCGTCTCGCATGTCACATATAAAATCTTTCTT
Organism: Dalbergia oliveri; assembly: GCA_030441495.1. Taxonomy (NCBI): domain Eukaryota; kingdom Viridiplantae; phylum Streptophyta; class Magnoliopsida; order Fabales; family Fabaceae; genus Dalbergia; species Dalbergia oliveri. Next base: position 441,154 of record JAMLFY010000026.1, read on the forward strand.
TTCAAAACTTTCTCAAGTCCCTCAAATTTGACGGAAATTGATAACATAACAACTACACTCCGAATTTCCTCAAATTTGAGTCATGCCACATAACTCAATCACACATATTATTCTCATGGAACTTTCTTAATTAATAGGCTTTCTAGTTCACATGAGCATATTTTTCTATCTCATTCATATTTCGAAAACCTCATGCATCTCAAAACATGGCACAACACTCATCACATCAACATGCCAATTATACACATAACATTTCATGCTCAAGATGTTAACATAATCACATCATTAAGAATATACCCACTCGGTCTAATGCTCACATCACACCTCCTATCTCATGGTGTCTTATGCTCCTAGCTTACGGGTCTAAACTTGTATTCCAATTATTTTAACCTTCATTATGGATTTGTATCACACTTAAGGGATCATTACCTATAATTCTCACTAAGATTTAGGCATCCTGAAAATTCAAAATAGCATTATGTATTTTGGGCAGAAATTTACCTAATGATTACGGGGTTCGGAGTTTGCGTTTAGACCCTTTTTAAGATCCGTCTTTGCCTACGGCTCTATAATTAACTCCTAAACCAATTATGAGGGATTCCTACACATGTTCACTAATTATAAGCCAATTTCCTTAGTTTTAAACATGTTGGCAGAATTGCATATCTTGTGCACTTAAGTGTTCTAGAATTCCCATTTTTAATCCTTTCAAGTTACTTATTCTTTTCTAACTTCCCTAAATTGATCCTTGCTTCACTCAATCATAATTTTACACATTTTAACACCATAGAACAGAAATTATATAGTGGCCAAACATAAGAGGGCAGAACAAAATGTCAAGCCCATAAAATCATATAATCTCATGGTTTAAAGTGCATACAAGTTGCTAGTTTCTCTTGGGATCATTTTAGGAACTCAAAACTCTTTTAGAAACCAATTAATCTCATTAAAATCCTTGAAATCCAAGTAAGGTCAGTAGCTAAATCAATTTAATCATAAGGAGGATTTAAAACGTAAAACTATGCTCACAAGGTTCCTAAAACCACCTAGGCTTAGAAAAATTCCAAGACATAGGCTATGGACCCTTGTGTCTTGATGAACCACACAAAGTCCATCATCATCATCTCAAGGCTGAAATGGCACCCTTGAGACATCTCCATTTTCTAAAACTTTACGTGTGATACTTGGGCAAGTCTTTGAGCTCTAGGATTATTTAAGTGATGGCATAAACTTAAACATGATATGCATTCATTTATTCCTCATTAGAAAGTAAAGTGAGAGCATAAAATGAATAAGAGATGCAACCTTATTATTATCTTTAAAGTGAAGTGATGACTTGAAATATAAACATGAAATATGTAACACCCTAATAATAACCCAATATGCCTAGTCGTCTGATTAATTACTAGACTTTACTCTTTGCTTCCGTTCCTTAATCATGCTTTGAAAATACTTAGTGAAATTACGAGCCATTTTTTTTAAAAAACATAATTGAAAACGTGAGCCGCGCATAACGTGGACGATAATGGATAAAGCAGAAAATAAACAGACATATCATGAAGAACACATCATATTGGCTCTATCATATGATATCCATAATTACATTTCACATATAGATATTTTGCCTATCCAGAGTTAAGCTAGATGTAGGCAATCTAACAAAACATAAATAATATATGGATGGAAAAACATCCATTAATGGCACCTATTTATAACACTTCAGGATAGGAATAGATATCAGAGTTCACGCTCAAGGTCTAGCAATACGTTCCTCAAGGATAATAAGCTGGTTCACAAGATCACGTGCATCTACCAGGTGAGAGCATCAACAGAATCACGAACATCACCATCACTTTGAAGATGAGATGGAAAGAAAGAAGAGGGAATGAGAAACTTATAAAAAAATCTCGTAGGGTACTCACCTCATATGTATTGTGTCATCATCATCGTCCAGAACCTCGGGTTTCATTATGAAATGTGAGCATGCTAAGATTCATTTATTAGTTTGGAAATATACTTTACAAGGTTCCGTTCATTTTAATCATGCGTCTTATAATGCATCATAAACTTAGCATGTCATGTTTATAATGAACTTTTCCTTTCATATATAATAACATAGTTATGCATAAAATCACATCATATTCCTCATCATCATTTCATAATACTATGCATAGCAGAACATCATATTTCTCATCATCATCTCATAAATACTATGCATAGGAGAACATCATATTCACATAATGCATTTACTTAGTTTCTTAGGTGACTTAAAGTTACTTTCATCATCATTTTCCTGGGCCACCCTATACTCCACCCTTTTGGGAGTAATCTAGGTTATGAGCTCATACCTTGCTAGTCGTCACAGCACATACTTATCCCTTTTGATAAGTAAAAATCCCATCTCTACCCTTTTGAGAGACTAGGGGCAAGAATCACCTTTCACCGCCTATAGTCTGACGGTCCAAAGGATCATTTTCTCATATTTTGAGTCACCTTTAAGTCTTTGCATGTTATATCATAATACAATTCTTCATTCATAATCATCATAACATTTCTCATTTATAGTCTTATGCCGAAATAATATATACCAACTGTAATCATGCATCTAGAAGATTCCAAGAAAGAGAGGTGGGTCACAATGGACACACTTAAATACCAAATCTTTCCTTAGCCAGAATCTTCCAAATTGCACTTTAAGTAATACACTTCTTCCAGGTAAGAATATGTCTTTATTTCATGCATAAGTTTTCATTGTTTGCAACAGCAACTATAACATACAAACCAGGAATCAATCAATGACACCAAATTCTTAATAAGCATCAAATCACATTTAAGTACACATAAATTACTAGCTTCCCATAAAATTCTTACAAAGTTTTAAAACTCTTTTAGAACTAATTCTTTTGTTAAACTTGAAAGAAGTCATAGGACTTTAGGCCTAACTTAACCATGGGACCGATTTATAACTTGAAAGAATGTTCATAATTAAATCTTTCACTTAAGATAAAAGGAGCAAGTCTTGAGCTTTAGAGATTTAGGTGACATCTAGAATTATTACCATGCTATGCAACCTTATTTTAATCTTATCTTTATAAGGTGATAGCTTGGAATTATAAACATGATATGCAATTCCATTTCTTTATCTTTAAGATTTAAGGTGATAACTTGAAAATTAAACATGATGCAAGAACTTGTAATATAAACATGATGCAAGAAGCAAAGAGGCGTAACATGGGCAGGGACCGGTGAGAAGAGAATCTTAAGCAACGGAGCGGCGGTAGTCCGCACAGGACCAATAAGATGAGAATTACATTTTTTTAAGCTCCAATTCTCAAGACTTCTTAAAGAATAAATTCTTTAACTCCAATATCTCATTTCTTCGCTTATGATTCATAGGCAAGTCTTTGAGCTCTAGGATTTTTAGGTGATGACATAAAATAAACATGCCATGCATTGATTCTTTTAGCCATTATAAAATAAAGTGAGAGCATAAAATAAACATGAGATGCAACTTCTTTATTATCTTTAGAGATTAAGTGACAACTTGAAATTTAAACATGAAATGCAAGCTTGAAATTTAAACATGAGATATGCAAGTTCATTTATTTATTCTTGAGAATTTAGTTATGACATAAAATAAATATGGTTGTGCAAGGCATAAACTTAAACATGGATGCAAGTTCACTAATCTCTTTACTAGAGCTCCTTAAGACTTAAGAGAATTATGATTTCAACCCAATATATGTATCTTAGCAAGACAAAGTAAAAATACATATTTCATATTCAAACCTCAAGATAAAAACATTATTCTTTAAAGTTTTGCATTAAATGGAATGTTCAAGCTTTAGAGGCCTAACTTGTGATGGATTTACAACCCATATTCAAGGTCCTCATCATCAAGCCATCATTTCATTCCTTCCTAGGCCATTTGGCCGAACCATGAAAGGAAAATAAGGAAAGAAAAACTGAAATTTTAGAAGCTTTGGAAACTAGTGAAACCTTCAAGTTTTAGAGATCTAACTTGTGAAAGCTTTGCAACCAACACTCAAGAATCTCATCATCAAACCATGGTCTCATCATAAGCTAGGCCATATGGCCGAAATACTTTAAAAAGAAAGGAAGAAGAAACTGAAAATGAAAACTTAAAAGAAAGCTCATGAAAACATCATTTTTGAGCTAGAAACATAACTTGTCTTAGCATAAAATGAACTTAGAAACACCTCCCTACCTAATTTGATTTGAAAGAAAGGAAGAGAACTTGGTTTCCTTGAGTGAAATGAAGCAAAATATCCTTGAAAACCTGAAGGGAGAATTCGGCCAAGAGAAAGAAAGAAAGAAAGCTTTTGGTGCTCCTAAGACTAGAATTTGTGTAAGTTATGAACTAAGCATCTAAACTATCTTCAAGCATGCCTATTTATAGAGATTTTGCAGCTCATAAATGGACAAAGGAAGGAAGGAAATCTGACCAAAAATTAGAGGAAAAAATAAGGAAGAAAAATCATTTTGTTTGGTGGCTTAAAACATGGAATCATGTTTCCATGTTTTCATGATTCTTTGTTTTCATTCTTTGGATTTTTGTGTAATAATTTCTGACTTATTACTCAATAATTTTGGCCATTACAGCCTTGTGGAAGAGTATTTTGTGTGTTCCATGTATTATTTAGGTGTAGGCAAGGTATTCATGCAATTTAGAGAATTTACGGTTAAGGGTTTAAGTGAATTACTAAGCAATTTGGGTGTTTTAAGCAATTTTAGGTTCTAATCAATCTAAATAAATAATTTTGACTCTAGATTAGTGATTAGAATTTAATAAGCTTTAATTTGAGCCTAATATTGCTTAGGTTTCATTGACGAAATCGAAAATCTCAAAAATTGCAAACTACCACAAAGATAGGGGCAAAATGGTCATTTCGCTAAAAACCTTCGGGGCCACCGAACTTAACCAATGGTTAATCATAGCTTAAAAACACCTTTTAAAACATTTTAGTGAGGTTCGAGGCTCAGTCGGCATGCAATCGGAGTTAAACGCCGCGGGGCGTTTTGGTCATTCACGCGTCGAAACTCAAAATTGAGATTCTTCTCTATTAACACACATAACACAAACAATCCCTATTATCCTCAGAACATCCCCTTGAGGATGGTGGGGCCCACGATCCTCATTTCTTCATAAAATAACCTCAGGGGCATTTTGGTCATTTACACGTAAAAATTCGGGCTTGACTTAGGAATCGCTCATAACTTCTTTTCTAATGTTATATTCCTTCTTGAGGATTGTTAGGTCTTGAATTTATATAAAAATTACCTAGGGTAATTCGTAATTCTAAATGACGTAAAAGTTGGGGCGTTACAAAATACAAGCTTGAAATTTAAACATGATAATGCAAGTTCATTTATTTATTCTTGAGAGTTTAGTGATGACATCAAAATAAACATGCTATGCAAGACATAAATGTAAACATGTGTGCAACTCATTTTATCTTAACTGAGCTCTTACAAGACTTTAAAGGAACATTATAACCTTAACCCAATATGCATCTTAACAACATAAAGTGAGCTTTAGAGTTCTTAGCACCTAGACTTCAAAGAAGTCTTTGGTTTTGAACTTCATCATCAAGCTCAAGAAAATAGACACAAAGCTCAACACTTTGTCTAAACAAAATACAAGAACTAAGTCATATTCTTTATTTTATTGCTCATGGGCTTCAATCTAGAGTAAAACTCTTAGGCCGACCAACTTTAAGGTTGGCAAGGGTAAGCTTAGAGCTCTTTGAAAACATGTGATTAATTTTCTTAACAAAACTTTTGTGATCTACTTAACATTTTTAGCAAACTTTGTTCAAGTGAAAACAAAGGAAACCAAATCTTCAAGGGAAAAAGGGAAAAGGAAAAACGAAACCATTCAAGAAAGAAAGGAAAAAAGAACCGAAAATGTAAGCAAGGAAAAGAAAAAAACACAAGCATGTATGGTCCAAGACCAAGTTGTTTCAAGCTTTAGAGGTTTCTCACATGACAACAACAAGTCATTATCTTGAAACCTCATCATCAAGCTCATGTTCTTTCATAAAAAGGCCTCTTGGCCGAAAAGAAAAGGGAGAGGAAAAGAGTTTTGAACCAAGAGAAAACTAGAACTTTTCTTGAAGAAAACAAGTAAAAACTTGAAAACAAAACCCCTACCTAAGGAAGTCTTTGAAGAAATGAAAGAAAGCTTGAGTTCTTGAAGAGTTAAGAAGACAAAATCTCCTCTTGGATGTGGGTATGTGTTTCGGCCAAGAGGGAACTCAAGGAAATGATTTTTCCTTGAGTTTCTAAGCTTGGAAATGGAAAGTTTAGGTGTTTGAGAGATGATTTAAGGTGAGGTAGTGGTGGTTTATGGTTGTTTGTGGTGGTTTGTGGTGGTGGAAAGGTTCTTTGAGAGGAAGAAGAAGATGAAGAGGAATTTGAGAAAATGAGAGAAAGTGCAAGACAACTAAACTTAGCAAATGATCTAAAGTGTATCAAGGTTCTTCAAGGCTTGGTATTTATAGAAAATTTTGCACAATGGTGGCTGCCAAGGGAGAAGGCTGACGGCCTCTTGGCCATTGGGAGGAAAATATCTCTTGATTGGTATGGGCAAAGGCATGGGCAAAGCATGGTTGAAAGCATGGTGAGGTATGGTTTGAGGTATGGCCTAGGCATGGCTCTTAAGTGAGATAAAATTCAACATGTGACACTTTTCCTAGGGCCATGCATTCGGCCAATTTGGGCAGCCAAGGGGAGGATTAATTTGTTCATGTAATTGTGGTTTAGTGATGTGTTTAGGTGTTTCTTTGATTAAGGTTTTGGTTAGGAGTTTGTAGAAAGTGTTTAGGTGAGGTAATGGCTAATTAAGGTTGTCAAGACTTGATTAGGAGGGTAATCTTGTTAGATTAACAATTTAAAATCATTCTTTTGGTCAAATGAGGTATGGCACAATTCCTTAATTTAAGGAATTGGAGAGAGAAAATACTATTCAAGATTCCATGACTAGGAATCTTGAATTAAAGAATGCAATTAGAGTTTAACTAAGCAATCTTAGGCCTAATTAACCTTAATAAATTATTTTGACTCTAGATTAATTATCGAAATAAATTAATCTTCGATTAGAGCCTAATATTGCTTAGGTTTGCTTAATTGCGTCATTAGGCTCACTGTACACTGTTCTAGGGGCAAAATGGTAATTTTGCACTAAACTGCGGGACCTCCTGGGCAACTAAACATCAAATATTACTCATAAACATCATTCCAAACTTCCTGAAAAGTTCGGGCTAAACGGCACCTTTTAGATGTAGAACACGGGGTATTTTGGTCATTTTGAGCCGAAAGTTAGAAAATGAGATTTTCACCTCGATATCAAACATAACAGTTATAATCCCCTTCAAACATTGAGTTGACCCATTGGAACCTGGGCAATTGTCCTGAATTCTGTAAAAATGACCTTAGGGCATTTTGGTCATTTGTACTCAAACGGCAGAAATGAGACGTTACATTGCTCCCCTCCTTAAAAAAAATTTTGCCCTCGAAATTCATTACCTTAGAAAAGCTCGGGGTACTTCGTCCGCATCTCGATTCCAGCTCCTACGTATACTCCTCTATCTTGTCGCGTCCATGCTACTTTCACCAAAGGAATAGACTTGTTCCTCAACTGCTGACACCTCAATCCACGATCCTCGTTGCTGGAGATGAAAGTTAGGTCCTCCCTTAACTTACATGCTCTGGTTCTAGCACATGGCTAGGATCGGATTGATATTTTCTTAGCTGGAGACATGAAAGACGTCATGAAGATTGCAGATTTGGGGGTAGGGCTATTTTGTAGGCAACTCAGACTCTCTAAAAGATTTCAATTTCTTGACTCTCATGGCTCTACCTATGCCTGTAGTGGGGGTAATCCTCAAGAACATGCTCGCTTTCTTGGAACTCCAACGGCTTCGCCGCTTATCCGCATAGCTCTTTTGTTGGCTTTAACCAGTCAAGATTTTGTCCTTGATCTTTCTTATTTGCTCCGCGGTTTCCCTCACTATCTCAGAAAACGCTTTGTTCTCGGGATCATGCCAACACAAAGGTGATTGGCACTTCCTTCCACACAAGGCTTCGTATAGTGCCATACCGATACTCGCATGATAACTGTTGTTATACGGAACTGAGCGGCAGGTACTTATCCCAACTCCCTTTTCTATCCAAAACACATGCCCTCAACATATCTTCCAATGTTTGGATAGTTCTTTCCGATTGTCTATCCGTTTGAGGGTGGTAAGCCGTGCTTAAACACAACTTTGAACCAAATGCCTTTTGAAAGGCTCCCAAAAAACGTGACGTAAACCGCGAATCTTGATCCGAGATTATCGTTGATGGAACACGTGTAATCTCACTATCTCTTGGATATACTGGGCTACTTATCTAGGGAAAAGGTTATCTTGATGGGTAGGAAATGGGCCGACTTGGTTAACCTTCCACTATTACCCAAATAGCATCATGGCTGGTTTGGGTTTTGTAACATCCTAGTTTTCTTCAGATATTAATTGAGGAAAAATTAATAGGAATATTAGAATTTTGGAGACGTGGTTATGATGAGCACGACTCCATAAGCGAGTACAAAAAAAAAAAATTGAATAGTATTAGGGTCGGGCGCCGGCCATGAAACTGGAGAGTTTGGGACCCAGAGGTGCCCAAAGTTAGGAAACATGAAAATAAGGTTAGACATGTGTGGAAATGATAATGTTATGCTTAGAATTGCTTTACGGGTAATATCGGGTAGATCGGTAAGGTGTTTGCCCGTTCTGAAATTTCAGTGTGGTTTTTAACAGAAAGATACTTCATCACTACAACTAAATAATATCTACCTAATAAAGACAAGTGGAAGGCCAAGATTTAATCTTGGAATCCAAGATTAAATCCTAGCCATCCATCATAGCCTAGTCACCAAATTCATCATGATTTTTTTAACAAATATCTTGCCTTGCATTTATTACAAGCCTAGTCACTTAATCTTCTTAACCAAGCTATCCTCAAACTCGGCCTTGCAAGGGAAAAATCAGAAGGTGAAGTGCCTCCATAGCCAAGAGCTCCATCTTGCTTTCATCACAAAAACCCTAGCTTAGAATCATCAAAACCCAAATCTTCCTTCACAAAAATTGATCTACACTTCCACCTCAATTATAACCAATTGGAATTTCAAAAACCTCATCCTTCTTGCACATCCATCATTGATCAGAGGAGGGTTTGAAGTTGTGTGGGGAGTTTTGGTTGTGAAGAAATCCCCACCTTGAAGCAAGCTAGAGATAGAAACTTTGAACCTTCAAGAGTAGGTTTTCTGCTTCCTTTTTGTGAAATTTTTCAATTCTATTTTAGCTTGCCCTAATTCTGAAAATTTTAATGATATTGATGATTAAATATTGATATTGATGTATGAATTTTTGTGTTGTGTTTGGATGGTTTTAAAAAGGGTTTTCTCTCAAGTGAAATTGGAACTAAGTTGCTGGACTGATTTCTGTTCTGAATCAGAACTTTCACGAATTTTCTGGAAATCTTGTGGGTGGTTTCATGAGCCATGAAAATTTTATGTTGTATTTAACCTCTTAAACTAAACATAAGAATTTTCTTAGGGTTAATTCTAAGGTTTGATGCCTCAAAAAAATTAGGAACCGAATTGTAACTACCACTGCTAAATTGTTGAGACTGAAGTAACAAACTTGCCCGAATTTTCATCATAGCAATTGATTGAGATAGCTCCTAAAATTTTTACACAAGATTGATAACATGTTGAAATACCTCTGTGAATTTTCTTGTACCGTCATTCCATCGAATTCTAGGGCTAAATATTTTGAGACACAAGTCTGGACTATGAATTTGTGGCTTCTGACCACCAGATTTGCCTATTTTATTGAAGTGGTTATATAACTCTGATTGCCCTGAAATTTTTACAGGTTGTTTTAGACACATTGAAGTGTCATGTGAAATTTTCCTTAAGGTTGGAATGGTTGTTTGGTCTGGTAACAAATTGTTGTGCCTGGAACATCAATTCTGCCAGGATAATGAGATGTGGAAATTGCTGAAATTCTATGATAGTATGTACATATCTTCCTGTGTATGTTTGAAACATATAAAAGCAGAAACGAGGCTTAGAAGAATTGAGAGGAAGGCAAAAAGAAGGACTTCCCTAGAAAAGTTATGAGTGGATAGCGTCTTGGCTAGGCATAGACCTATGAGTGATTAGAAATGAAAAAAAATGAAGTTTGGTGATCTGATAGGAATGAGCTCATGTCCTGGCAGTATGGTCCTCTGAAATTGTGGAGTGTGAATGTATCTCTCTGTGAAGATAAGCCTTCCCTATGTTGAGAAAATTGAGAAAGATATGAGGAATGGCGTTTCTGATTGTACATATTATTACTCGATCGATTATTGTGATATTATCCTAGTTCCCCGACCTCCAGGTTTTCAAGATTTTTGTGTATGATTTTGTATGAATATTGTATATGCATGAATTGCATATGCCTACTGTGTGTAGTATATGGGGAACTACTCTCCTGACAATTTTATAATATTCTCACCCTTGAGTTATATGTATTATATTATTCAGATTGACAAATGCGTCCCTATGTTTTTCTGATTCGCCACAATGGGTGTGGCAATATGATCCGGCATTGGATTATGTACGCGTTGGTTATTCCCAGGTTCGGATCTACATGTTCTTTGATCGCTCCTTCAGGACTTCCGTCTTTGCCGGACTTCGACCCGCTTTCCTTATGACGGTGTGCCCTTCACATGGCCCATCCTGTAGCATTTGAGATCCCCTCGCTCTCCCGCATATCGCGAGCGCACCCGTTTTGTCATCCTCCTCATCTGACTCAGACCCTGAGGACCAGGTGTGCCCGGTGGAGGTGAGGTCATCGCCCTGATGGCCAACGGTTTCCTATATGAGGAGTAGAGATCTCCAGAGATGGATGCATTGTACATAGTAATAGGATAGTCTTAGGACCTTCCTGGCCTCCAGCTAACATTTATTAGTCTTCTTTTGCTACGTTGCATCTGGATGTTATCTTGAGCAGGTTGGGTTTTCGGTAGAGGAACTAGTTATTCACTGAAGAGATTTTGACTAGTTAGGGGTTGTTCTGGTTACCTCTTATGATAATGTACATACTAAACTGACCTGAGGTCCATATATATCTATTTGATTTTGGCTACGACTATATATGTAGAGCTTCTTTATTACTTCCATGTTACGACTAGTGCATATTCAAAACATTAGTAAAAGCTAATTACCATGTTGGTACTCAAGGAGAATGAGAAGTTGGAGTGTGTTACATTATGGTATGGGATTTCTTTACAACCAAAACTACCAAACTTCAAACCTCCTCTGATCAATGAGGGATGTGCAAGAAGGATGAGGTTTTTGAAATTCCAATGGTTATAATGTAGAGGTGGAAGTGTAGATCAATTTTTGTGAAGGAAGATTTGGGTTTTGATGATTCTAAGCTAGGGTTTTTGTGAGATGAAAGCAAGATGGAGCTCTTGGCTGGAGGACTTCACCTTCTGATTTTTCCCTTGCAAGGCCGAGTTTGAGGATGGCTTGGTTAAGAAGATTAAGTGACTAGGCTTGTAATAAATGCAAGGCAAGATATTTGTTAAAAAAATCATGATGAATTTGGTGACTAGGCTATGATGGATGGCTAGGATTTAATCTTGGATTCCAGATTAAATCTTGGCCTTCCACTTGTCTTTATTAGGTAGATATTATTTAGTTGTAGTGATGAAAGTATCTTTTGTGTACAAAACCGCATACGAAATTTATTGAACGGGCAAACACCGTAAATTATCTATGAATTACTAAAGCAATTCTAGCATAACATTATCATTTCCACACATGTCTGACCTTATTTTCATGTTTCCTAACTTGGGGCACCTCTTGTTCAAACTTGTTCCATGGCCCTTGCTGCGGCCTGGATGAATACTATTCAATTTTATTTTATTTTTTTATACTCGCTCATGAAGTCATGCTCATCTAGCTACATCTGCCAAAATTCTAATATTCCTATTAAGGTTTCCTCAATTAATATTTAAGAAAACTAGGATAATCAGGTTCTAGGTAGGGGTCACAAAATCCATAGATATACTATCCTACTTCCATTTGGGGATAGACAAAGGTTGCAACATTGTGAAGGCCTTTGGTGCTCAATCTTCACTTTTTAAACAAGCACTTACTAACCCAGGTGACTACGTCTTTCTTTAATCCTGGCCATCTAGAACATCTTCTTTAAATCTTATACATCTGGTGGCACCTTAACACCCTTAATTACCACATTTACTAGTGTGGATATAGTAATTAGTAGAGTATAATTGGCATTTTTTCTATACTATTTGAAAAGTAGTGATAAAGTTGATAATCACATGCTATCACAACAAGATTTACATATAGGGACATCATGTCACAGTCACTT